>PDGT01000004.1:9820620-9870853 GCA_003671415.1 Megathymus violae | reverse complement strand
AAAAAAAAAAAAAAAAAAAAAAAAAAAAAGAAAAAAAAAAAACCTACTTTTTTACGGCGCCCGGCGTTCTGGTAATAAAACGCACGTGAATGACAATGTTCATTTTTTAAGATGTTGTTTTTTTGAAATTCATACAGATACCACACATCGAGCAATAAGAATGTGGCTGTCTGTTGCGTAAACCCTTTGCACAGAAGGGATCGAAAAAAACAAAGGAGTGTTATTATGAAATTCCGTACAACATTATATCATCTGTTTGGATGATATTAGGGTTATTAGGACATTGGGTGTTTTAATGGTACCAGTAAGCTAACTGTTTCAGAATCTTTTATAGAGTATTTAAAGCATGGGAGTAGATAAACATAATTAGTGCATTGTTACGGCAAATTTAGACAAGGTAATTGTTTATGTTAACCATAATGGTACTTATAATAATAACATCACAGTGGAATAAGTTACGATTATCAATTGTTACATTACAAATTTCTGCGCAGTTCGTAGGGCTGTCCTATTTGATATACATAATTCTTGCGAATATTTTCGTTTATTCCCACGGAAGACAATCCTCTTTTGCTCAATATAAGCTATTTATGTATTTTGTATTGTATTTTGAATTACAACATTGGGACAATTATGGATGGTAATAATGAAGAAGATACGTTCATGGTGTTACAAGCAGACGTCTTAGCTGGGTTGTGTATGAATAACGTGTCAACCGGTTGACTTGGTTTTCGCTTTTAACACTGTGAGTATAATGCTTATTTTTAATGCTTTAGCTGTTTCAGTGACAGGTGTTATTGCGAGGCACTAAAGCATTGTCACTTATGTTATTACGTATGTCCGTAAAGTAGAGGTCTTTATGGTTGATGTTAACTTAAGTTAATTTGAAAGTTAACCTTTTTTAAATTTATTTACTTACTTTTACAAATGGTGGGGTTGTATGTTGTGGTATGTAATTTATATATGTATATGTATGATCCTGTATCATTTGCATACGCACAATCCACTTCCCGAAGCATGAATTACGTACATATTTGTTAGTCGATTAGTGTATACCAGAAATGCCCAAAAGTTTTTATTCCCGTCGTATACATTCGTAAGAAACCTTACCATACGAGAGAGCTCAAAGCCTGGAATAATTTGGAAGAAAACAAAAAATAACAAACAAGTAGTTGCGCCCCACGGAACCAAATGTCTGCTGAGAAAGTTTCTAGCTCTTTGTCTCGCAATCCCCGAAGCAAATTAGGATATTGACGTAAAAAAATAAATATGATTAATAAGAATGAAGTAAGTTTGACTTGATATATGAAAAAAAAGGAACTTTTAATGATATCTTACAAAATACACATTTATATTCGTAGTTGAGGAGAAAGCTTGCAATTATTTTTATGCACTGAGAGTATATCGTGTGTGTATTTCTTCAATTCGTTTCAGAGACAAAGGAATAAATATGAAGTAGTCATAGTATAGAGAGACGTGCACGTTCGCGTTCAAACTTGGAATGAATGTGAGTGATGAAGTTAGCTGCAAATGGTGGCTCGTTATTGGTTCTAATAGTCGTGATTGTATCTACATTAACGCATTTAGTCACATATAAGTAATATCGCATACAGTCGTAACATTTTATAGTTTTTGCCTCAAAATTAATATTTATATTGTAAATTGATATCTTAAAATTTTTTCAATGATTTTTTTTCGAAATCGCGGTAATTATTGCTGATAGTTGTTTTTTCCATTGTACACTTGAACCTATGTCGTACTCAATATGTAGTGAATAACAGTAATATACATTTTTCTAGATATTGATTCCATTATATAAGTTACAAATATGCCAAAGTGAACTTTGTTCAGTGATATCGTATAAAATAGACAAATATCTCAAAATAACATTTTTTACTTTGAAGCTAAGCTAATGACAAAACTCTAACAAAGCTAAATCTGTACGTAACATATTTTTTGAAAATCTTAATGTAGGTTAACTTTGTAATCAATATAAAAGTCAAAATAGATATAAAAGTCAAAACAGAGGTCATCGAAAAAAAAAAATTGTGATATTTCAGGTTGGTAATTCAATGGATGTCCACCAGTGGCAACTTCTTGACCGCTACCCAAGCTACGTAGGTACGTTGAGCACTCGGTTCCGGTTGCTATCATTGGTTAGCAATCGTTAGCCATGTTGAAGGACTTCGGGCGACATAAGAACTGACACTTCGATTTACCATTTTGCCACCAACCCACATTAGAGCAATGTGATTATTCTACTAAAATTGATGCATTTACCATGATAAAAAGTGTACTAAATATTGATAAAATATACTTGGGCTCTTTATGTATTTGTATCTACCTATGTACATAATACAATATAAATGTCTTTATGAATGTAATGGAATCTTATAATTTGATATTCACATATGTTCACGTTTACGAATGTCCACATTATTCAAGATTTATTAATAGGCATTTAAAAGTAAAAACGATACAAACCATGTCTGTGTGATTAAATTATCTTTGTCGGACATTTTACAAATCACATTTTGAATGCCTCTTAATATCGGAACGAGTATAACCCACGTACGTACGAATACATTAATAATCTTTTACGGTTTTAGGTACAGTAATGGATCTTACATCCTTCGCTGCACTAATAACTGTTAACGATTTAGCACATATCTCTTTTTAGGCTGTCTGCTTGATATGGAGTTTTTTGGATAATACATTGGGAGAAACTTGCGCAAATGATAAGTTTTGCTATAACTTTGCTATAACAAAAGTACTTAAAACCTCTTTGTAGTTATGGCAATTTTTACATGCCACTAATGGTACTGGGAAAAAAGCCCTTATCGAAATTATTAACGTTTTTAGCAGTAACATCATTGGTATCAACATCACTGCTACATTAATTCCAGATAACAATGAGAACCATGTTTGCGATTGAGAGGGCTAGAATTGTTCTTAGAATTTTTGTTAAAAGTGGTTAAGCATACTTTGCAAGATATAAACCATAACGGCAGACATACTACGATAAGGTATTTCATGTCTTTTTAGTGGAGAATTTACCTCCAGGGTAGGTTAATAATGCCTGTGTAAAATCTTAAATATTTGGCGCCATATAAAAGATATTCACATGACAATAGTCATATTAATAAACATGCATTCACAGAGATAGAAATTCTCTTACTTAAGTGTTTTCAGAATTATTACAAATATTTCTAAAGGTTGGTTCAAGAGCACTACAGTGATGACAAAAAAAAAATGCCCGAAAATTAAAGACGGAAACTTTTGTCACTTATTAATCTTGTTACATCCGTCTATGATGATCCAGCTCTTATATTTAGTTGAGAAAGTACTTAGCTCTGCGAACAATCTATTTTAGGATCTAGAAACGATATGGTCCATTAACTCCTGCATGAGTCCTCCTCCTGATAATCCTTCTGATTATATATGCCTTAAGTTAAGACAATTTATTATGGTCAAATGTCATTTCCCAATGTTAAGCGGACATATTAATGGGTACCGCTTTATAATAATACACTTCACTACACTTTAGAAACTTCAAAATATGGGTATAATATTACTGTATCACTAGAATATGAAGAAGCGTACAAATTTTCCTGAACAATGAAGAAAACAACAAGCCACATCAGTAAAATGGGTATAATATGTGTAATAGATTCAACTGACGGGTGCTGGTGTGTAAGAGATTGAAATGAACGAATACAGATACATTTTTATATTATAGCTTATTTTGTTGCTGATTAGTCTGTTTTTTTACTTTCATTTTAAAATCGATATTTAAAATGTCTTTTTTTTGTAAATAAACATTCAAAGGCTCACTGCCCCGCCCTACGAGTCCTAGTGTCGCGATTTGTATGGACGTAAATATTATCACAAACACCAATGACTCGAGATCAAACATTTGTCTGTCACATGCATGTCTGCTCCGGCTGGGAATCGAACCCGGCTTCCCCTGGCTTGGCAGGCGGGGTAACTACCAACTGAGCTACGAGGTCGTGTGTGTGTATCAATAGTCTATATATAAACTAATGTTATAAGGAGTCACTGCAAATTTTGTGAATTTGTGTGTATGTGCAGGGTAACAGTGACCCACGGCAGTTATTTGTGAAATTCATTTACCATTTTATTATATTACTCCGGATGGACATACGCTATATATCCTCTATATATTTATATGAATTCGCTTTAGTCACGATTTTATTCATTTTGTTTTATTTGGAGATAAGTATGGATTATTTGACCTTCGTGAGATATTACATAGTAGGAACAGATATACTAACGCGGTCAATACGCATAAGTCATATGAAATCAGTTAAAAACTTATATGTGAAATGCAAAATAATACAAAAAAATATATAAATATTTTTATGGCATAAATCCTCTAATAAATATGGGAAGACCCTAAACTATCCCTTCACTTTACTTCATAGTCTTAGCAGTTGATTACATTTTCAATTTTTACCTTCATAGTTAGAATAAATTCTACTCCTATTATTATTATCGTTGTATTTACCTGAAAAGACTGGTAAATTATAAACCAAGTTATTTTATTCATTTAAAATTTTAATCTGCTAACTGCAGACTTATTAATTAAATATTTTTCTTTTACTCGTTGCAACGTTACTCAATGAGCTATTCGGAGCTTTAATTTAATCTACTTGTAATTCTTTCCACAAAGATCTAAAAATAGTTTTGCAAATGAAATTAACATTTCGAAAGTAGGGCATAAAATTCGCTTTATGTTTACGATACGGTGGGTTCTCAATGGCGTGATGCAGTGTTCACTTTTAATAATCTTTCTGAACTGTTTACTTTATTTGAAGTGTAAGTGCATTCACGAAGATGTATAGACCCCAGTTTACATTGTGTGCATTTCTGTGGGAATAACAGGTGCGCTTGATATTCCAGGAGGATGAAGAGGTGTTTAATGGTTTTTCTAAGGAGATGAAAATAAATAGTTTGGTTGCGTGGAAGTTTAAATATTGTCACAGTTGTTTTAATGTTTTTATAAAAAAATAACAGTTTACCATTACTATTTTCTATAATATTATTTTAATTATTTATTACTTGTAATATATATTTGAGCTATGTGAGGCTGCAATCATGCTTGAGCCCTTGTCAGTTTCCTACTGGCCAGCGCAGGAAGCAACGGTACCAGGTCACTCATTTTAGCTCTCTACCGCCCTGATTGTAGGTTTACTTAATTGCCTGGCTAGTTACCATCGTCCTAGTGCAATCAAACGTGAAGTCATCTCAACGTATTTCGATTACAGTGTCAGAGAGCGAATACTAATAAGCGAGTTTTTTGGCTTGTTACTTACCTTACAACGCTTAAGAGGCCATCGGTAGTCATTTGATGTAACAAATGTCTAATACGAGTAGGGATCACTTCCCGTTAGGTGACCCATTTGCTTGTTTTACGCTACAGACATACAACATTATTTGTTACAATATTGTTAATAACAGTAAGTAATAAGGAGTCCAGAATAGTAAATTACGCTAAGATTCTTATGATAATATTGTTGTAGTTAATTTATGTCGACGCGTTCCAGCAGTCATTTCGATACTCAGACAACTCACTGAGACCATTATTAATCCGTGTAGGAATAACATGGTCAAATGGGTTTCTAGCCTCACTAATTCCGGAGTTCCGTACCTTTCAATGGACCACTCATTCAGTGAATCCTATATACAATACAAAAATAAAATTCAAAATAAATTTTCTTTGGTACAAGAAAATTCTTGATGAAAATTACACAGTAATAAATTCGAAGTTTCGCTGATGCACAAGATTGGTTTGAACTCGGTTAAAGCTTTATTGCTGTTAGAACACAAATTTTATTAATAATTAAAATTTAACAAGTTGAAGCGATTCAATAAATTGGACTTAAAAGTAAAATGCGAGACGGGTGGAACTCCAGGAAAAGTGTCTGCTAGATGAAAATCATATTAGGTAAAATTTTGAATTATAAATAATGGCCTATACTTTTCCGCCCAAATAAAGGAAATTATGAAATAAGATAAAAATTAAATTTACTGAAAGTTGGTTTTTAAAAACTATTTTCGAAAATGAAACTATGCTATCTCTTTAACAAATTTCTATACTTAGTAAGCCTGGAAGAAGAAGCGGTAAGAAACTCACAACTTGCTGATACTTATGGTTATATATTTAACTCACGTCCAAGCAGTATTGTTTTTATAATAATCATCAAGTTTGTATTAACTTTTCTTTATAAGAATGTCTTTGATTTAAGTTTTTAATTTACTTCATTTTATATTACAGAATTTTAATATGAAAGAGCCTCCACTTTTCCTAATTCTGAAATTGGGTATAATCAGTTTAGCCTTATTCCAAGTATTGATATTATGAACATCACTCTTTTAAAGAAAACCATAAGAGTATTTTAATACAGGGTAGCCAGACAGGCAGACAAACAAGTGATTATATATGTAAGGGGTTCCTTTTCTATCGGAAGTACGCAACCCTAAAAATAACTTATTTTGGGTAGTTTTAGCGCCGTCATAAAAATAGGATATAAATCAACACCAGCTAACACAACCAACATAAAATATGTTTTATTCGTGGCTCTGGTACACTCTGAACATTATTTTATACATTGCTTGAACATCGTAAAGTTATTTTCTAAGCGAAGAAAAAATAATAATAAAGGAATCATTATTTATTTCTACGAAACAAATGCAAATTCTTCATTAATTGGTTGATTGGTTTTTTTGTGTTAGCTAAAAATATTGTACACTCTATTGCGTTAAGGGATTGATATTGTTTTTTAGTAAAATTATTATAATTAGCGATATATATAATTAATAATTTATATGGCAAAACAACGTTTGCCGGGTCAGCTAGTTAATTATATAATATAGCAAACTATAAGTTGTGTCGTTTTTAAAGTAACTATAGTAAAGTAATTATATTAGTATAAAGTAACTATATTATAGTAACAAATTACGTATGTCCAATATGCCATATTTTTATAAATGGTATGGATGTTACCATATATGGTATGGATTAGTTAGCTACGAGGACTATTAAACGCAAATATTCTTATTAAATATTTCTAACATTAAGTTTACGCACCGACGTTTATTCTAACAATTATTTTATTTGATTCGTGAAAGTTGAATTGAACCTTAACAAGTAATTCAAGGGTTGAACTTTAAATTAAAAAAAAAACAAAATCACACAATAAGAAACTTTAAACCTATGGTTTGTAAGAAAATCCAATTAACCGATTATAGAATGTTTCTGTAATGTGGTGAGCATTTACTGATAGTATTTAAAATCCTAATTCCAGGGGTACTCAACGTAGAACCTTGCATTGGAAATCGGAGATTTGAACGTGAGGTACTCACGTGGACACCAAAAAGACCACCTGCTTTATAGAATTATTGGAATGCCGCTTAAGCAAAAATTATTCACCATGATGCGCATGTTCTATCAGTTTAGACAAATAAAATATTTGGAATATCGGATACAATAATAGATACATCAATATGTCTATTACATATATATTGTCTTGCACTCAAGTAATTTACCTTATTGTATACAATTTGCCATAAAAAAGTATTTTCTAGCATATTTTAAGATGGTGTCTTGATTTTTTAATTACAATTGTAGATATCAAGCTGATACTGAGTCATTGCAATCTGGTTTTAACACTTAGGTCTTGATGCAACGCGGGTAATTACGTACTGTTATTAAAAACAGCGAAACAAAGCGTTGATATACTTTGAATAAAAACGGCATTTCCTAATAATTTATTGAAAATTTATTTATGAATTTTTAGTAATTGGAATCATTCGCTCGTCAAGATAATTTTTATCATTGAATTTGCATTTCAGAATTTTACAACACTCCGGTATTTTATATCCTTGTAACGTTTGTTGCCTTCAAATGAATGTTTGTTTGTCCAAAGCCGTTTACGAACTGACTCTGAAAACTGTAACAGAGCATTTCGCGTCATCGCTTACGTAAAGAATGTTTGGCGAGCTCTTGGAATGCCTATTGTTGCTACTTTTCAGTCGTGTGTAAATGTTTGCCCGAAACATACCCCACAATGGCTGTTAGAGTAACCGCTTTGGTATTTTTGACTGTATCTTTTTCCCATTATAT
Source organism: Megathymus violae (assembly GCA_003671415.1). Taxonomy (NCBI): domain Eukaryota; kingdom Metazoa; phylum Arthropoda; class Insecta; order Lepidoptera; family Hesperiidae; genus Megathymus; species Megathymus violae. The sequence goes on along the minus strand of PDGT01000004.1, from coordinate 9,862,707 downwards.
TATGGTCATGGTAAGCAAAAAAAATCTGGTTTTTAGCACTGACATTTTTGTTTCGACACAAATTGGAAAGTAACTATTAATAAGTTAGTTGTAACAATTTCGTTAACATATTATTTTGGACTGGGTATTTATTGTAAAATGTTGTAATATATTAATTTATACATAAATAATTATTTTTTAACCCAAATAAGAGTAACATATGGCAAATTTTATTCCTTAAATAGTAATGTATTTACTATGACAAATTTTTAAAATGGCAAAATGGTTTAATGCTATTTTGGTAGTTTTATAACATAGTAATTTTCAAGGAATTATTGAGATTCGTGATTTAGTTGTAGCCATAATCAGTGCTTGTATCAGTTAGACCTTTGACAAAATCTGCTACAGAGCAATAACTTTTTTTTTATTATTTTTAATACAAGAGAATCAAAATCCTTTTAGCATTAAAGCACTAGTGAATGCAAATAAGATCTGCTTAAAAATCTACGGTACTCAATTCAGTTGAGTGATTTTTTTGACCGTTATAATAAATAAATAAAAAAAATCCAACATTAAAACAGATTAAATGGCGATAAATTGTTCCATTCAACACCCTCATGGAAAAAGGTGATGCGTTGCAATTGGTAACGTAGGTTGCAATATGTGTAAATGGTGATAATTATAAAACATTAGTAATTAAAGATAATATAACACAAAAATTTAATCTGGGGCCAGGAGTAGTAATACATGTATATACTACTATATAAATCGGTTCAGCTTCTCTGTATGTTTCAAGATAACTTAAAAACGGCTTGGCCGATTTTAATGAAAATTGATATGTAGTGAAAACGCGTGATTGCGCAGATGATAAGCTGTATAAAATTTCAGTAAACCTAATTATGTCTAATCAAGGAAAAAAACGATTTTTTAATAATCATGTATATAATATAATTAATGGTCCAACCCGAACCCGATAATATAATACAATTAAGTATAACCTGTAAGCATTGTTACATGCCAATTAAGTTAATTTGAATTTATGATCATGTCAAAGGAGTTAATATGAGATGTCGTACACATATTATATAGTCAGAGGCAATCATGAGGACAGCTAACAGAAGTGAAAACTTTAAAGTGTATTTTGAATTTTAATTGATTGAAATAATAAAAATTAAAATTTCATAATTTTTGAATAAATATGTCACCTGATTTTTATCATCTGACTAAATAATCATATAATAAATCTTAATATGAATATTGGAAATATTTTAATATAAATGCTTAGTTTTTGAATTTTTTTTTCATTCTTGTAGGTATATCACTGTTGTACTGCACAATAATATGACAATTAAAAAATTGAAAAATAATCAAATTAAAACACAATTTAAACAACAGTATATACATGCATAGTGAGAACACATGTATACATACATTTTATTTGTTGCTGACGCGAACCATAACATTTTCCCCTAAGAAAAAATCTAACGCGTCTATAGAAGTATTAATTTCAAAAAGTGTTAATCTCTTTTAAATATAATGCTGTTAACACAACGGTTTATAAATGTAGATTTTTATCCCTATTTAACTCGTCTTTTTATTTACCCCGTTTTACGTTTCACCTTAAACATTAGCATGTTGCTGACGCGAACCTATAAGATTTTCCCCTACCAATGTGCCTATAGATGTTATCATTTCAAAAATAACTTTATGTATTTAGTTTTGAAACATTTGCATTTTCAGGTGAATGCTGACTCATATGACAAAAAGACCCTTGACGGTATGATTGTAAAAATGTTATGGGAAAAAGTGTACGCTGGATATGACATCAAAACTAAGGAACAGTCAATCAAAAACTTAAGAAAATCTGGAGATTACGACAAGTTATTGAACCAACTTCTAAAAACTAAAAAGGAAAAGGTGAAAAAAGTAATGAACTTGTTCGCCGATATTATGGTGGAATATATTTATTAACATTCAATATCTTATGTATGAGAAGTAAAATGAGCGGTATTGTAAATAAAGGAAAAATACATATATAATTTTACACTATATTCATTTCAATAATTCAATTGAAACAAAAGCTCATATGATATAGTACAATGCCTGTCTATAATATTATCCTAATATTTTTGTTATCCTAACATATTAGCTTAATATTTTTTGCGTATGTTTTTACCTGCTGTGATAAATTGGGCTGCTTCTTATCCGAAAAGGGTCACAGAATTTTTTTAATGTTAATAGCCGACAAACAAATGAGACAACTGATGGTAAGTGATCACCGTCGCCTATGGACATCAGCAAGTCCAAAGGTATCACTAATATGTGGTCGGCCAGGAAATGAGAAGAAGGTAAGAAATAAAGTTTCAAGCCGCCAGATGGAACATCACGAGTCTTTTGGAGGCTGACTCAAGCCGGAGAGTTGTAGTTAGCTGGGCAAGCAAGCTTCACGGAAAGACAATAATACCAGTAATAATATTAATAACTTAGTGATAATACTGATAATATAATCTTTACGCGAAGCCCTACCACCAAACACACTGGCTTGTATCGCCTCTTACTACGCCCTGTTCTGCCAGCATGGGACATTGGAAAGTATTCTAGGACGCCCCGATACAGCCTAGATATTCGATAAAATTATTTTATGTATAAAATTGGACACTCTTACTGATAGGATCACTTGCATGATTGTCAGTGTTAATTCCGCAGGGAGGACTTCAGACAGTCTTCCATGTGAGTTTTGCTGTATTAATTATTTTATTAGTACAATGATTGCGGACTATATAATCTTAAGGGACAACTGTCGAGCATTTAAATAACTTTAATAAAGTTATTTAAATAAATAAAGACTTTATCCTGCCCGTCATTTTATATTCTTTGCTTTTCTGCTCTTTCTACGCAATTTTTTTTATTATTTTGTCTTTAATCTGTAATTGTCTACTTTGTAATTCTGTTTGTTTAAAGTAAACTACAATTTTGTATAAATTTCGGGCCTAAGTCTATACACTTAAACATACAGTAAAGGAGAAACATTAAAAATTATTTCTAATATGGGAAGCAGAGCTTTCTAAGTACGTCTTGAGTACTTGATGATCTTTTCTCTGAGAGAAGTAACTGATTACGTTAGTTACGTAACAGTGAGATGACAAGTGAAATAGCACAGGACAGATTACAATGAAGATAAATGATACCAAATCTTCCCTGAACAGTAGTAAAGCGAGAATAAACTCTGCATCGTATGATTCTCGAAATTCCCGAGGTTTTCGTGTTCGAAATACGAGCGATTTTGCAATTTTTCTGCTAGCTCTTCGTTTTGATGGTATTATTTGTGTGATAATGCGATTTTTTTTGTGGTAAGCTATTCTTTTACGCAATAAAATGTTTTTACGATTCACATAACATACAATGGCAATATTTTTTTGTGTGTCGCTAACTATTATTTTTTAAGATTAAACAAGAACACTATGTACGTATTCAGGAAAAGGCGATTGGATAAAAAACGACGTCATTCCAAGTGTAACAACCGGGAAACGGAAAAATGGTAAAAATAAATTAGAGCATCCAGTGATGGGTACCGTTACCGTAATATATACCATATTATTACGGCTAGGACCACTCTTATGTCTACTTATATGGTCTTTTATATTTATATTAAATATATAATTTGTAGATGTGGCCAAAGAACAAAATGAACAGATATTTTTAAAGTGGGAGTTTGTTTCCCTTTTTACATAACCAAACCACGATAAGATCCTTACTAACTGCCGAAGTATTGACTTTTAGTAGTAACTCCATCCTCACCCTGTACTTATTAATGTGTAAACCATACGAGAGCCAGTTGGGAATGAGCTTACAGCACATGTGAAATAAATACACTGGCTCAAAAATGAACATTTTCTAAAAGTATTTAAAAATTACAGATCTCGAGTACCTTTGTGGAAATCTAAGGGATCAGCCAAACTATGAGATATATTGCAATGCCGCCACGATAAAACTTTGAGCTGCGTTGAGTATTTTCCGCAGGAATATAAATATCGAAAAGCCGGATTACCTAAAGTCGCAATCTAAGATATCACCGAGTTTCCGATAGCAGACTCAAAAAAGTGTAACTGATTACGAAACTTTGTTACCTTTATGTAAGTAGTCACATGCGCACTAGGTGGTATATTATAACAGTACTAGAGACATGCATTTTGCACCCGTTGTATAATATTTCACGATCTTACAAGGACCCTCGGACCGACCAGTGTTTGCATAGTTTCTGTTAGAAAATACTAAAGCCTCGGAGAGCTTTAATTGCAGATCCTTACATATGTAGTCTTTTATTTTGTATGAAACTGTGAACCGCTAGAATCAATTCTGAACTAAAATTATTACGTTGGCAGGGGTGGATAGATTAATGACAATACATTTATATGGAACCATTGAGCTGGTCTGATGATGGAGCTCAAAGGTGGAAGAGAAAAACCTTAAATGTATACTACTAAACCCATCGAATTTGGGCTCGTATGATTCGCCTTAACTAGCTATGTACATTTCATCTGATGACGAAGATATCATTATGGAATTGGAAGATCGTTGACAAGACCGTAGAATGTACACTAGTAAACAAATTAAGTTTAAATGCATTAGATTCGACTTGACAAGCATTTTCATTTCACCTAATGATGAGGACCTGCTGATGGAAGCAAAAAGTGGCTGACGAATCTATGGAATGCTTACTAAACCTATCAAGTTTAAATCACTAGATTCGTTTTGACTCAGAACTGGATTGTACCAAGATAACAGGAAATTTATAACTTGAAATATTATCGGAGATGGAGAGGATGTGTGTGCAATAGCTGATATATTCAAGTTAATTAATAATTCAAAATAAATTAATAATTTAAAAAAAACACGCTTTCACGAAATAGGTCATTCCTCGTTTATTAGTAAAAGCATGTTTTAACTGTATTATTTTGTTAAAGAATTTGTTAAATACATTAGAAGTTAGAATTCGGCACCAAATTCTGCAACTTAAACTATAAAACGAAGGCAATATTGATCCACTAAGCCAAACGGTCAAAGGATATTTACAACCAAGCAATAAACAGTTGAAAAATAAACGATGTTCATGTACCAAGTCGAAACATTGGCCAGCCGCCCAGTTTGGCGGACCGCGGTGCATTATTCTTATGATTCCGGACAAGTACATCACATGATAAAAATGGCGTTCTATGTTCTGTAAGACCACTATCAACTTTTGAGACTTACCGAGCTCGAGCTACTGAGCCCGTCTACGCAGGGAACCCAGGGGATCTATAAACGGAAATAGAAAACCCTCTCATATCTTGGTCTTCAGAGACCGAGTTACAGTGTCAGCACTGTAATTGAAATATGTAAAAACATTTCACAGATTATTCTAGAAGGAGAGTGATAGCTCGACAGGTGGTTAAAGTACTCTCCTGCCATATGAAGCGAGGGTGGGTTTCTAGTTGATAATAAAAATTTACTCTTTCTCTGTGTGTGTGTGTATGTGTATGTGTACTAATCGGTACCGATTAAATCATGTATATACCAGAGACGAAATGGAGCTCCGTAACCGTTACCAAAACTATCGGATATCCGAAATAAACATATATGCGAAACAGTAACTGAATCCAATGACTGTACTAAAATTATTCAGACTGTAGGCAAACGAATTATCGAATATTTTTATAGTTATACGTAATGCAGCGCCTTTACCACCTTATAAACCGGCAAAGTAAACATAACACTAACTACAATCCACTAAAAGCCGTTTGACAATGACTTTTAAATGTTAAAGGAAACCTCTAAATGAGCCCGCTCGTAATGAGTTCTGAAGTAATCAAAAACCCGACTTAAGTGTTGCAACGAATTTATACCTCACAGTTAACATCTTATTGTCTGTTATATCGTACATTATACATGCCATACTGCATAAACATTATCACATACACATTATAATATATGCAATGGACTAGGAGGATATAATATGGGTTTTACGAATGACAAATAAGCCCTTTCATCACAATAGCTGTATCCAATATCTTTATTCTCTCTATTTATGAGCATTGTGTTACGTGCTTATATTTGAGGTAAGCGTAAGTGTTTATTATTCGTATTTTTTAATAATGTATTGCGTTTACGTGTTTCAAAGCACTCTATGCCGTTGGTTTTCGTTATTATTGTTAAAGAGCAGACGTCATGCAACGTCGGAGACTTTCAAATGGTCGACCAATTTCTGATACTAAGTTTGACAACCAACTCTCAGACCAGTTCATATTAGAGTAACATTGAGGAGTAAGCTTTAGGTTTCCTCAATAATGAAGCTGTTAAAAGACTGAAACTAACGAACGATTAAATTAACCGGGGGATCATTCTAGTAAACATTAAACTCAACGAAAAACGAAAAGTCAAAACAACTTAGGTAACTATGGAGCATGTGATGTTTACACCGATCACGATTCTTAAAATCACTTCAAATCCTCTGGTGTGAATGCAGAGCAATCTTTGAGGACTGTAGCCGGTTCATGCGGGCGTTTTATTTCTGGTAGGTAGGTAACATATAATTTACTGAGAACCAAATAATTATGAAAAATTGATTGGCGGACTGTAGATTGCGTATGGAAGAAGAAGAAGTAAACGGTTGTTCCAAGGTTTGGCAAGCACGCTAATCTGGTCTGCAGGGTTGATATATTACTCGTATTAACTGCGTCGATGGCTAGGCGGCTGCTCCTTGTCTCCAGTCTCGCTTTCTTCTTAACTTCTCCTTAGATGGTATGCCGTTGAGATTCACTATTACACTTCACAGTAGGTATATTACATTTAGTTGCGAGAGTAATTTAGCGGGAGCCATAATGCGGTGATATTTTATTTAACTCGAATGCTTTGTGCGGTGCGGTTTATATTTTTTTTCGAAGTTATATAATTATTTTGTTTATAGGCGCGTATTGCATTCGAAATCGGCGGAAAGACTCTTTTTTTCATGTCTTTCTCTTTTCAAACTCGGCAGTGTGCGAGTGACTCCGTTATACATAAAAAAGTACGCTTGCCAGAAAGAGAGGGAGGATAGGAGTTTAAAAAGCAAAGGAATTATTTGCTGCGCTTTAATAGAAAATATAGAATAAATCGCGAGGTGCGATTGCAACTTATAATAATTTTGGCGGGAACACGCAAATGCATTCATAGAGTAATGTCACTATTGGCGCGAATATCTTCCTTAATTTACACAAAATACCAACTAGTATTGAGTTCCAAAGTAACTATTAACTCAATTTGAGTGGCATTTTCGTTAATATTATGTTGCTTATTGAACCTTGGAAGTTCGCTTTGAGGAAATTCTGTTAGCATAAACTTCAACATGTACCTATTAAATTTCATAACTTATCAATCAAATATTTTTTCTGAATTTCAAATATTTTATTGTTTATGTCGTTTAGCGAATTACCATTATTTCGTTAACTTTTGCTCAATTCAGTTGCATCCCATTTTGTTCTTCAGGAGATCTAAATGAAAGCCGTAATTTTAATCAATTTTTTTAACAAATATTTTCAGCCAGACATAAAAATAATTGTGTTTGTATTTGCCGGGTTAAAACCAGAACTGTCAAAATTATTGTTTGTAACTGTTTAAATATTAAATATAAATATAAATTAAAAATATTTTTTATATCTGACACATGCTTGACTATCGTTCGTGATCGAACGACTTAAGCAAGTAAAGACGCAATTGGCCGTTGATTAGGAAATTAATAGCAGAATTTATTCAGCGCTTACATAATACTTAGGGTTCGACAAATTATTGGCCCCGGCTATTATCGTTAGATAATAGTTCTTATATCTTGTTGAAGGCTTTCAGCGCCCATAAGAAGTTACAAAGCATGAGTTTTTTAGTAATATATCCTCACTGGTGGCAATGGTAGTCTCCAGGCCTCAATCAGGAGGAGACAGCCATGTTTTACTCTGGACCACTAATAGAAAAAAGTAATTCTCTTAACATATTTTAAATTACAAATAATGTCGTCATTCATCAGCATTGTAGCTATGCGTCCGTTTAACATTAAATTATTTACTAAGAAAGGATATTTTAAAAGTATATAATGTACATGAAAACATTAATATCCACTTTGTCATTTGTTTAAATCTGTGATTAAGGTACCATCTTCCACTGGTCTATTATTCTATGTTTTTATGTTCATGCTGTGACATTTCTAAATTATTTTATACTCATCTTAAGAGATAAATTATTTAAAATTTCATCCCTGTGCATTCTTATTTAAATGCAAAATAACCCTTTAATGCACTGATTTACATTTATAAAACAACTAACTGGTCGTATAGACGCTGTTCCGTAATATATATTTTTTACTTGTTATAAATTGATTCTTGACTACCATCCGAGCTGAAGGTAATTGAACAATATATTTGAATGTCTTATCTTCATAAATATAAATTACCTGACTAAAATTTCACAATCATTCAGACAGATAACAATATGATAAAGAAGGAAAAGTATTCGGCTACGTATACAAAATAATCTTTGGTACTACTAAACCGAATCAGAAAATAGTTTTACATGCTTTTTAAGTTCATTGAAAAGAATAAATTCCGAAGGGTCAAAATTTTTTAATTAAGATGGACTACAGATTATTTTTGAATGCTCAATCGACTATTGATTTTATGCAGGGATGTTACTACCCATCATTGTAATATACACAAATTGCAAAATGTTACATTAGACGATGAGATTTAAATTTGATGTTCACTTATATTTAGAAATCCATGTGCCAAGATTCGTTTTTATGTAAAATAATTTTTAATAGTTTATATCACTGCAAGTGTTATAGTTAACTCCATGATATAAACTCTATGAATTAAATGGCAGTATTGTAAAATCTAACATCTAATAACATTAATTTTCTATTATTTCAGCATTTTAAGGCAAACTGATTAATTTGCAATGAGTACAGTATCTAGCAATAAATACAGAAGTTGCTTCTAATATTCATTAAAAGGTAGGTATAAATTTTGTCAAATGTTTTTATTGATTTACCAAAGTAGGTATACAACACCTGACTTTTGACTACATACTGAAGACGTACTCGTTTAATGGGAAAACTTAATTTAAGGGCAATCAGGGGACTAGTAATATACACAAGGGCAGAAAATCAAAATGTGACCCCACGGATTAAGATCATTTATTTTCTCCTCATGTAGGCGAGGGTTGCATGTAGTTGAATTACATTTAAATACTGATAACAGTAACTTTTATCGTTATTTAAGTCAACGAAAACACAAAAACTGGTATATTTTTTAACACTAGTGTATAGATAATTTTTAAAATTACACGTTATTAACACACTTACTTTGCTTTATCGCAATATCCGTGTCATATGAGTTGGGTACGGGTAAGTGCTGGCGGGTGCGTTTTAAGACGCAAATAGCTCCTGTTAAGAAAATGAGTCAGGAACGCTTCAGTGTTGTTACTTGTACAGAGAGTGTTTGACGGAAATGTTATGCGAAGTGCACGTGTGGAACTTATACAGTTTGCGAGTTTAGTAGTATAATGGAGTATGTAAAGGGCAATATAATATACATATTGCCTTTTACATACTCCGTTATGTTTATGTTTCGTGGTCTCTTGAAACTTGAAGCAAATGCATTGCATGTTGCAGATCGTGTTACAAGTGTATATTTATAATGTAACACCAATGTTAGTGGCACTAGTGCGAGAGCGGCTCCTGTTATTACGACTCTAAAAACTCATATAAATCAAGTATATACAATATTGTGATGTTAAGATCGTTCAAATTATTACTATACAATTCAATATTCGTATGTACAACATATATTTTTATGTAGTTAAACAAATATTATTGTGGATGATTATTTTACAATCATCAGTAATTGTATAAGTACATATGTAAGTACGCATTGTACATAAGTACGTGTGAGTCTGTGTATATGTACTTGTGTATGAGTATGTGCGTATATGTGGGTATATATGAAAAAAGTTCAGTAACATAATACATAAGTAAGCACTGCAAGAATTTCTGTATCCAATTTAAACCAAGATTGATTGTTATAATTTTTGATGTGAACAATATTTTTAACATTTAAATGTATTTCCAGGACTCTTATAATTTATTGCTACATACATTAGGGCTTATATTACATGAACATACATTAGGGCTTATATTAATTATAAGAAGGCAAAATAGAATGATCAAAATATAAGTTGCGTGTTATCTATGAAAAACAGCACTAATGACTCCTTAGTCGCTGACTGATAATATTTTAGTCTTAATTTATAGGAAAATTTCTCACCAGTGAATGAAAACTTTTCACTTTATTCACTTTCCTAGAAGACTTGGAAGTATGAAGATCGATTACAGAAATTTCAAATGGATGCAGTGTGGTAAGATCAAACTTTGTGATGCATTCGAGTTTTGTTGACATTAGAAAGATTTAGATTAAGAAGAGTTTCTTTCTTCTTTGAAACGATGTAAACATCTGGTACTCGTTTTAATAAGAGGAAATTGTCAGACCAAGTATCTCAACTATTCTTGGGTTTCTCGAAAGTTTGTAAATTGTTTTCTTTTTCCGAGTAATTGAATGATATCGTGTCGATATTGCTTAAGAACTTTAAGAATCCTTTTGTCAGCTATTTTCTGCAACACCCGGAATTTATATTTAGTCCCAGTTGTTCCTGATGAACACTAAGGCTCTCCCAACTGTCTATCTAGACGAATTAATTATCTCTTATTTACAAAAATAAGCTTTAATTTGAAAATGTATACCAATTGTTTAGACAAAAGCGTATGTCTAACCGATCTCAAAAAAGAGTTCTATATATGTGTGTATATTTTTTATGTTACGTACATAATTAACCGTAATTAAGTTGTTTAGGAATTAATTTTGTTTAAATATTTTTTAATGTAAAGGACTCTCTAAGTTAATTCCCATTAAATATAGTGAGGATCTGATGGTGTATTCTGTAGGTAAATATGTGTTGATGTGGAGATTCGGATTCGGATTCGTGTTGAGATTCGGAAACTAAGTACACGAAAAACAATTACGTATATTGTTCCTTAATGTCTTATTTAATGTTTTACTCACTGTCAACTGTATTATTATTTTCCTCGGTTATAAATGTCATATTACATTATGATGTTTAGAATTTTTAATTTATAGAAAACTAAACAGTTGAACTTTGAAAAAAAAAAACTCATATCGCACCTTTAGAACGAAAGTGACTTAACTTAAAATTCCTGAAATTCAAGATTTTACTATAAATTTACTTAAAAAAGCCTACTCTAAAACCCCATGGTGAAAAAGAGCCCGAATTATGAGTGAGAAAAGGAAAAAGGGAAACCTCGTACGTCAGTCTCTTTAAATTTACTCAAGATAATACATTTTTGAAAACTTTCTTCATCATTTCCCATAAATTACTATTTTGAGTTAAGTCCCTTTCATTCTAAGGGTGCGTATTTTATGTGTTCTTATATTTTTTATTTACATAAATAATATCTATTTACTAGTTCATGACTTTCTAATTACTTGAATACAACGCCTACTACTAAACTAGTACTCAAACTAGTACTAAACTTACTAGTACTAAAAGGTCATCTATGGACATTCGTAACACTAAAGGCGTTATAAATACATCGCCAGCCAAGATGGTAGCGGGGGATCCCTTGGCTCTCTGATACTGCAACTACAAAGTATAACTTCATTTCACGCTTGATTGAGACGGCTAAAGCACTCTACTACAATGCAAGATTTTTCACATTACTGGTCGAGCGTTAAGTTCAAGGAGCATTATTCTACATAACTGTCAATACGATTCGAAATCCCGTAGATTAAGCTTTGTGATTCAGATCCTATCCACCTCTTACAGAAGGGACCGTTCGTCATACCCTCGTACATTGTTCAGCAGAAGTCATGACGAGCAGAGAAGGTTGGCTTGGTTTAAAGGATGGATGGAGCCCTTTACACCTTAAAGTGTCATCGAAGTACTCGGTTTTACAATAGTCTTACTGAGAGAAACAACAAAATATAATATATATAAAATATAATATATAATACAATAAAGATTATATTGTAAGCAAACCTTATTCATTCATTTGTTGCTATTATATTAAATAATGATTATTTATATGATTATGATATTATGCTAAAAAAATATAACGCTAGTACATTTCAGAGCAAAGTAGGCATGTGGGCCATATTTTACTGTTTTGGTCATAATCAAGGCCTATTCATTTAGTTTCTAAAATATGTTATAACACCCACTTAGCATTTGGCTTCGACTCAGGCACTGCAGCCATAAAACACAGGAATGTTTTACCAACTTCAGCTAATTTAGCATTTTAGCCTCATACTTTCGACCTAACCTGTATATTATATACAATTGCGTAATTGTATCAATTTAGCTGAGTGATTATCTGATGAAAATAGTATTCTTATAGGATCACAAGCATCACGATCTACTCGTATACTGCATCTAGTGGAGGCAAAATTATTACGTTAGTTGTGGAGAATGGCTCTGTGCACGTTCATGTATTTTAAGTTAGTATCATGTGGTATAGAAAATGTATTGTTTTACTCAAACTTTTGTCAGTTATAAATCTTGCAACATATTGAATGTAAGGACAAATTAAGTGGAACACACACACACACACACACGTATAATATATAAATAATTCACAGTGAATAAGATATTTAATAAAATATACGAAATTCATCATATTATCATTATCATTAATTCAAAATATATTCACATAAACATATACGAATTCCTCTCATCCACCTAAAAATTAACCAACATGATATGGTATAACAACGATGATGATAAACACCCAGTAGGGGGTGTTTCTAGTTTTGTGAGCTTAATGTTTTATGAATTAATTTTGTAGCAGCCAACCGCCCTCGCTTGGCTTCCGAAAAAATTAGTCTTAAGCTTATAAATAAAACCAACATTGTTTTCGGACTGGGTTTTTCTCATTCTATAAAATAGAAATACATATATTAATTTATAACCTTTTTATTTATGTACGTACTGCAATGAAACAAACTTTAAATATTAAGTGATATTTACTGCAATACACAACTGAAAACCGCAAAGGAATTGGTTAAGCTGTTTCTAACGCCAACAAATGAAACGAAAAACAGACAAAAATTCTAACAATTATCGTTTTGCTTTCTATGGCGTTAATATAGGCTCCTAACAATATTTTTTCTTTATATCCTTTATTTACAGAAAACGAACAGTTAAAATATTATTATTATATAGATATATTTTTACTTTTATGAACAAAATCAAACAATATTGAAGTAGAATTTAAGGTCAAATACAGATACTGGTAATATTAAAAATGAATTAAATATTCTTGAGTATCAGCTACATTGATGGTTTATTATAAAAACCGTGCCGTACACAAAAGTTTGATCTGTATATATTTATATAATTATTGTAGTACATATGCTGTATTTATTTATCTAAAAATTAACAAGAATGTTTGACCAGCATGTCTGCTCTTCGGCAGAGGCATCAATTACGCACATTGGACACTTCGGGTCGTTAACCGAAAAAAGACGAGTTCGCTTAATTAAAGAAACGCTTTGGCGCAAGAATGAGTTCTCACGCCTCCGCTTGTTCTCAATTTGGCTGAAAGACCAGGAAAACCGTGAAAGAGCTATAAGAGCATCGATTTTGCATATGAATCCCGCAGCTGCGGTCGCTTTACCTATCATAGCTTTATTAAAAGAATCCTCAACCAAAAAGCACGGTGAAATAAAATCTAAAAATAAACGTTCCTAGCTGAGATGCCTCACATGTTTCGTTTCGAATTATGGTATGGATAAAGTTTGAGCATTCGTAAGAAACAGTAAAATAAATCTTTGAAACATTCCCTGTATGCTTTTTGTATATATTTAATAAAAAACCTGAGATATGGAGTCTGAGTGGGTAGACTTTGTTTTTGATGTCTACAGGCCAATACAGTTTTTTTATTTTTGTTTATATCTTAGTGTTTCATTGTCTTTCTATAACGGTATCGCATGTTAGTGTGCATGATTTTAAAGAATTAAATTAAAAATAGCTAAAATGATCACTTATATTACAGGTCAATTGAAAATTTGATGAGAGCAAAAATATATTACAAAAGTTCTACTAATTTCTAATAAATAATGTATGAAGTTTTTTTTATACTTATGATCCCTAGAGACCTTAAATGGGGTAAACATAAAGCGCCTGACAAACACGAATAACAATGTTTTGGTGCGAGCACGATTAGTTAACGTTACGATTATGTTTCTTGTAGGGCGGTGAGGACAGGTTAGAATTATATAAAAACAATAATTATTATATTATTTATTTTATTGTATGTTGTCATATTTTATATGCTAGAAATAATATAAAATTCGTATACTTATAACGACAATAGAAGTGAAAAATTATATGATATGCACATTTGTAAAGTATTTAAACATGGATTTTATTTTTATAATTCTTCTTTTGTTTGTACATGAACAACAATTAATTTTCCTTCAATTTATACGGTGGTTATTTTGTTTACACAGAGTTATCGTGTGATTACAATCCGTTAGTCACCAATTCACCATTAATTATTTTTGAAATTATTTAAAAACAACCCTAAAACAAATATTTATTGAATTAAATATATGTAGCAACCCTCAGAGTATGAACCAAAATTGATATTTATATGTCTATGATGACAAATGTCATACATTTTTCAATTTCACTAGGGCTATACACAAATCCATGAATATCGTACTTATTAAAATACTCATAATACGAGCAGTAATTTATCCGTGGCACAAAAAGACATATCATCATACATCAAATTGAATATTGTACTCATATCTTCATGGCCATGTAGGTACATCGTATAGTAACTAGGTTGAATAACTACACAGTGAATCGCACAATTGTATCGAAATTATTGATAAAAGGATTGTAAGTTAATAAAAGTCTTCACACAAAAAGCTTGCCGTGAAAATTCTCGACAAAATGTCCTTGACATTACTAGGGGGTCACGCGATTTGTCAATCGTATAATAAGTTATGATATACTACTAGCGTCTCTCCGTTACTTCGTTCATTATCAACAATTAATTATTATACTCACTTCATATATGGCCTTTGTCAATCCGTAATAATAAACCTTTCACGGTAAAAGGTATTTTCAAACAGTTGCTGTAGTTCCGGGTATTACTTTCCGCATATACACAAACTCACAAAATTTGCACTCTCTCTCTTTGTAATACTAATAAAGATATAGATTTAACGTTTCTATAGAAGTACCTAAATAATTATTATTTTGCTGTTTTTACAAAACATACAACTAAAGCAGAAATTACTACGGCTGTTGATAAAAAGAAAAAATAATCTAGCAGATAAAGAACGTATTGTAAGAGTCAACCTCCCGGTCTTGTTTAAAGCTAACATTGTCTGAATGTGGCGGAATTAAGAGTGGCTAAAAAAAGTTAATCAAAATAATGAAAGACTTTAGAATAAAAGCTCCTAAAAGATTTTTGTACGATAATATAAATAAGTGTGGTTGTAAACAGAGCAGAGACACGAAGGCAGAAAAATTAAAACTAATGAAAAACCTCAGGAAAACAAAGTTAAAAACAATCTTATATACTCTGCGTGCGGTACAGAAATATCTCGCCCTGTTTATGTTTTAACAATTTCGTTGATGCAAATTATGGATTAACAAGTGAATCAAAATTCATTTAAGTAATGCAGAGCATGTGTCAAACACATAAGCGCGCACGAAATTTTAAACTTTAGTATTGGAATTGCTTTCAATTCACTACGACCTTTAACTAATTTACTGATCATATCCATGAACATTAACGGTAATATATTCGCGATTTTTACGTCAGTAAAACAAAAGGGAGATAAAAAATCGAATACTGCACGCACCTCTTAGTAATTCATTAGTTACTTTAGTAAAAAAACATGTGAATAAATCAACACAGTGAAATTACTTCATAGCCTTTTTAAATGTCTGCCAATATCGATAATCTGCACTCGATTATTGTGGTCGATTGTAGCCTTTACCCCACCCTATTCTATGTATATGTATATCCGAGGGTTATTATGATGACAATGACCTATCGAAACAAATTTTTGACTGTGAGTATATTAAAATTTTTACTAGAAGGTAGTCTGTAAAATAATAATTTGTTAGAGTTTAAAGTTGGAAAGCCTGAGGTTTCCTCATATGCGGTGTTATAGTTAATCCGTCAGGTCTCTGGTCGTGATATATCGACTAGCGGACTGCACACACTCCTTGTTGCGATGCGCGGTACATGTCTGCAGTTCGGCTAAAGGATAAATCTTGTAGATTTATCTCCGCGGATACGTTTGCCACACAATAACACCGTCCAATATCGGAAACAATGCTCGATAGCGTAAGGATCTTATCATTGTAGAGCTGGACTCAATTGCACAGATGGTTACATCCGATTCGATTATAACAAACACATCGAACGATAACAATTAGATTCAAATATTTATATAGAATCGTTCAAGTGATCGTGAGGAGTTTCGAATTTTCAACCACTTAAGTCCTAAGCCGACTGATTAGAATCAAATTATAAGAACACAATAGTTTATATGCATCTTTACCCAGGGTACGGGATTTGTAATTCAGTTCTTCGGCCACTTTGGAAGCAATTCGCAAAGAGTTTAGTGGCCAAACTAACTGTTGGCCATTATTTTGCTGCCCGACGCTCTGTGACAATTCAAAGCGCGAAAGAAATTATAGGGGTCATGCATCTAACTATAGACCGCAATATTATCAGATGCCGTAGAAATATGGATATTATTTATATTATGTATAATATAGGGAACATTGTGCACATTTGCACAACTTTTAATGAAATGCATTTGTTAACTAAACCCGCGTGAAGTTTTACAAATTAATATTAAGAATTTCAATTGCATTAAAATTCTTATTGGCGCCAGTTTATAGCATAAACTGAAACAGTTACAACAATTCGTGAGAGAATTTTCTCAAGAAGAATGGTGTAGGACGTGACCGATTTTTCAAAAACCCTTAATAGTGTAAGAACGTTGAACATTAGAGACGATCGACACCGTTACTGTGAAACAAATAGACCGGGATCATGTTTAGAAACAAGAAATGTTGAAGCTATTGTGTTTGAAATTATTCATCGGCTAATTTAAATAAGACATATAAATATACTTTAATAATATCAATTTACCGGTATTTGTAACGTATAATGATTTGAAATTGTTCAGTTGTGATATTCACACAGTCTCTTTGATATGTCAAAATCCAAACTATGATATGTGTTCATAAACTCAAGTGTAACATATTATTATTAAAAAATAATTATCTGTTAGGCGCTCTTTTGATATTGAAATAGTTATATTGATAGTCATATATCTATAATAATAATAAAATTGTAACGGGGTCGAATTTGTTGATATAATATTAGATTAGATGTACATATAGAGGATAAATGCATATATTACTATAGATTTATTGTCTGTGACCACGCGTCACACGAAACCTACTGAAGAGTTAAATGAAAGTTAGAATAGACATTCCATTCAGAGGCCAGTAAATAATAGATTAAGTGCCCGACTGAAGCTAATTTAATAATTTAAGAGTGCTAGGTTTCTTTTAATTTTTAGAAGTCGACACTTGACTACATCCAACCTGATGGTAAGTAGCGATGTACTTAGAAAAAACTTACATACCTTGAAGTCATTCACATTGAAATTGGATTGAAACACCGATCCAGGTAGACACATCATCATCAGACAGTTTAGCAAAATATCTAAAGGGTCATCATTGTTCAATGAAAAAATATTGTATCATACTTTGAATAAAAAACCTTCTTTATAATTGAGACAAAGGAAAATACAAAAACCGTATAAAATTCTACCTTATATTGTTTTGTATACTTTTTACCTATATTGGAAAGAGAATGAACTCGTAAAAATGAGAAAGTCGTGGGTAAAAGGTGAGTACGCCCAACCAGTATATTTGTAAAGATATTGCCGCAGCCGGGAATACGAAGTGACAACCTCTTTACGAGAACGCTACGATCATCTTGAATTACAGATGGGTATTCGATTACATTCAAAATAAAACTAGCTTCTCGTTTTACTAAAAGCCTTTTCAATCAGAAAATACTTTTCCTGGGTGCAATCTCAATCTTCTTCCTCATTACAATGCAATAATCCTTGTACTACATTCAAGTTTGATATGCTCTTTGTTATTTTGCAATACCTTTTAGTTTTCAATAATGCAATAAATGTATAAAACTTCATCATATCACATATTAACTAATGATATATGTATGTATGATATTAAGTATATAATGTAATCATAAGAAATCTAAGGAACTGATGAAACATGCAAAATATTAAATTGAATGCTTTGAAATAATTTACCTAATTATTAATTTTCTGTCTCGTTTCATCTCTTTTAAACTAATCAAATTTTTAAACTAAAAAGAAGTTTTGGATTACTTAATACGAAATGTTTTAATTCAATACGCAAAAATATCTAAAAAAATGTGATTTAAGATTTTATACGAGTTGGTTAGAATTAGGAGTCCATTGAGTTTTTCGGGGGCATATGACTTAAAATAAGTGTGATTAAATTTCCAAGAAAACATTACATAATTAATTATATTTTCTACCAATTAGACTTCTAACAATATTAAAGGTAAGCTTCGAAGTTGACTTCAAAATGAAATAGGTATGAAGTATTTATGACAGGCCAAGGTAAGTTTACGAACATAATCCATTGAGTTTGATTAAAGTTTTAGGATTGAAAGTGAATAAAGAATAGCGTACAATAATGCGAAAAAAATATTATACAACTTCAGTATATCTATAATAATAATGAAACTGTAAAGGAGCTAAATTTGTACATGGAATGATTTTTGGAAATTTTAATGTGGGTTAGTTATTGATTTAGAGGACGAAAAATATATATTTGGAATTTTTCTCTGTCTATCTGTCGATGCATCACACCACATTCGCTGAATACATTTGGATGGTATTTAGAATTTTATTGGTAGATATATATTATGAGTCAATACGCAGAATATTTTAAATCATATTCTCGAAATAGATGCGCATAAAATAAAATATATGTATGTTGATAATAGAAGGTATTAGTTATTATAAACTCCGTGATATTCCAGTAGGTCTAGGCAGTTTGAAATTTGTTTTATAAACAACATTTATTAAGATGCGAAAACATACAAGGCATCTGAAAGGGGCTTAAGTTACAATGAGTTTGCGATCTTACATCTAGATCTCCATAAATGAAGACAAGTCTCGAGAATGGAAGATATAATGCATAATTATTGCTTAAACAGGCCGGCTTAAGCCCGCAGCTCGCAACTTTTGCTTAACAATAGTTATAAGGCTCCCGGGAGAAGTAATTTTGTTTATTTTTCATTTTGAAGTTTCATAACTTAGGCAGAGAAAAGTGGAGGAATACTTACCATTTTACATAAGACTAACAATACCCACGACTCTGTGTGCGTAAAAATTGGAAAAAGATGTTTCATCATAAAAATCAGTCTTAAGTTACGTATTACGTTTGTTCATCTCAAAAAATATTGTGTTATGGTATATAGGTACACGAATAAAATTTGAAAGTCATCATTACATTTCGTGTCAGGTTGAAAAATATATATTCACGAATATAGAGCCGCCTTAACGAAGCGTAACCATCAAATGTTGTGTTGCAATGAGATAAATAATTTTAGAGATACTCTATTAGTTCATGGAATAAAGTAAATTACACTAGTAAGTGTGCGAAGTGGGGATAGGTAAGTGTTTTATTTAAAAAAATTTTTTTACAAAACATGTAAAATTTGTTATGTTATATTTGTTTGAAAACTTATCAACATAAAGCAATCCATCTAAAATAATAAAGAATAAAACTGATCCTATTAAACAATGATGGAATATAAGATTGGGTTAGATTATTTTACTAATTATTTACGTGCAGGGAAGATCTTACAATTCACAAACAAATGGCCATTATTTATTATCGTGTACAGTACGCTTAAATCCTATAAACAAACTGTAATTCACACTAACTTCGCATTTCGTGGTAAACAAACTTTCGCAGCGAAACAATTTTACATAATGTTTTCTGTAATAAATGGTGTAATAATATGTATATCATTGGAGGAAAGCAGGAGAACATCTTAAAGCTTGTAACAATCGCATCGATTCAAATCAAATTGAATTGAATCAAGCAACTTTTGATGCGATCAGTAGTCGAACGCTTCTATGCTTTCTAAAGCACGTCAAAACAATGGTCCCGGCCGTTACCTTTATATATCTGTTGTGACATTTAGAAGGTTCTCAAGCGATTTGTACTGGAGAAGCGTAGTAGATTACGTTTTCGGCTTCCTCAATTACTAATATCTGAACTAGTTAAGTTAGTGCGTCATGATGCAAACAGGTTTATGCAAGATATAAAAGCGTAAAAAAATTGTGTATGAAATCAATGCGGCATTGAAGTAAAACTTACATAACAATTTATACCACTTTAATTTCTTAAAGAATTTTCACTCATGTTTGAAAGTAATTGAAAATAAAAAATGAAATTGAAAGTTAAATCAGCTCACGTCAATATAACTTTGATAAAAATGCTATAAAATGTAGTGATCGTCAGATAATTTATAAAAAATGGATTAACAATTTAATTATTACAAAAGTAATTATGTTAATAAAAAAGGTACGCGGAAATTTTAATTTATTTTTGTTAGCTTTTAAATTGTTATTTAATGAATATAAAAAAAATCCAATAGATTCACACGCCGGCCACTAGTTAGCAAGTAGCGGAAACTACGTAAACAGACTTTAGACTAGTGAGTGTTACTTCTGTTCGAAATAAAACTGAGTTATTCTCATGTAACACCAAAACATGTGTTACCTCAAAAGTACATTTTATAGATTATATAATTTATTTACGCTTCGCTTATGACGGAGTAGGATCATACGGTAAAGATAGTTGAAGTAATACACATACATACGTGTTTTAGGTACAAAAGTATACAGATTATTATAACTGGGGCGTTAAACGACGAATATAGTTTAGTAACTGTAATAAAAATCATATTTTCTTAAATTACATTGGGATTTGAAAATTTGTGTGAATGTGTTGTATACATTAATGATTACTTAGTATACAATTTCACGCAAGTGCAAGTGCGACTTGATAGATTTTTCCTCTCGTTTGTCTTCACTAACATAGATTCACTGTATGATAATTCACCGCTTCGTTTCCATGAAAGGAGAGAACTAATTTATAATCATTTACCGACATGGCTAGAAGAGAACGCCGTTTTGCACTCTGCACTTGAGTTGAAATTTAAGTAGAATCCATACAACGGCAGTCTTTATTAAATGAATGTTCTGGTTTGTTTTGCCGTAGTACAAGTATAACATGTAACGATATACGGCAATCACCTTCACGATACAATATTTATTTGACAACTGCGATAAAAATTGGATTACTGAATCGCTATAATTAAATAATATGATATTGTTACCCAAACAATATTGCTAGATTATACGTGGTTATATTTTTTTATGTTAATAGGCGACACACGAGCAGAATAACCACCTGATGGTAAGTGGTCACCGTCGCCCATGGACATCAGCAAGACCAAAGGTATCACTGATGCGTTGTCGGCCAGGAAATGAGAAGGTAAGAAATAAATAATGGTATAATATGTAAGGTATAATGAATAATTGTCGATATAAATTTTAGTAGCCTTTCTCGCTTTGCAACCTTTACCAATATGCTACAGAACAGTTGCTATTATACTATTCAAAATAGAAGTAGATGGGTCCAGATATTATTGCTTCTTGTCATCTGTCTAACCGGCTCCTAAAGCTATATATTGCATTTACTTTAAGGCGCTCAGTAGAGTCTAAATTTTATCATCAAAAATGAAGTGCCCTTGAGCTTTGCTTAACTCTCTCTTATTAAGAGGATGAGTCAAATCAGACATTTGATTGTTACTAGAAATAGTAATTACATGTAAAAAAATATTGATAGTCATAAACATGCATACGCATGAGCACACAAAATGCAACAAGTGCTTGATGTATTAATTTTTCAATAAGAAATTTTATTTATACTTCGAGTTGTATAAATTGTTCTGTTTCAAGTCTTGCCTATCTGGCAAAAATGTCGGTCAATTTTATTTTATAATTTGGTAATATTATGTCTCTAATAAATTCGTAATAATTGAAGATCCCTATAAATTAAAAATAAATAGACATATAAACAAGATATAGATATACATATAAAGCGAGATGAAAAATGTATTAATAAACAAAAATCCCGCTGAAATTGAATGCAGTGTACACATGAATACGTGACTAACAATGTAGTACAAAATAAATTGTGTTTACAGAACCATGAAGTTAAGGTTGAGCGGAAACTTAAACAGGGCGCATCTAATGAATTTAAAACCGTCTGTAATTTTCCAGAAACAATATTTTACGAACAGTCCATACTATGTTTAGTTATGTAACTATTAATTTGATTTTTGTTTGTTTATAAACCAATTACATCAAACAATTATTCAAATATTTTTCTAAAGATTTACGAAGCAGTATTGTTTAGTTTTAATAAATTTGAGACCCAGTACATTCTTTCTAACCTTCTCATTTTCTGGCTCACAACGCATCAGTTATTCCTTTGGTCTTGTTGATGTCCATGGGCGACGGTGACCACTTACCATCAAGTGGCTCGTCTGCTCGTTTGTCAGTTATTAACACAAAAAAAGAAAATTTGTACTGTCAGAATCGGAAACGGTATAGCTTTCTATAATGCCACTTTATTCAGGAGTATGTTCTGTTTCCTGCGGAAATTTATGGACAAATTTTCACATAGATCATATTGTAAACTCTGAGTTATAATTTATATTTCCCGTTTTTTATTTTCAGCTCAGTAGTTTGTGAGGGGAATGCAAATTTTTCAATATTTATTTAATAATAAATTTACAACAAGAAAACTACGATTTTAATCGATGCACTTGATAATGTTTTTTTCTCAATAAACATTAAGTTTATGCTTCAACTAAAATAACCAAAAATTATTTATATTAAGCCCTTGTAAAATATGAGAGAGTTTACTTGTGTGAAACAAAAATTGTTTTTGTGTTTTTAATTATAATTCTAGTAGGTAGGACCCGCGATTATATTCGCGTATATATTGGCAAACACCAGCACACGTTGAGGTATACGGACATTGATATGTTACTTATATAATAAAAAGGTGAGGGTTCTGATACATATGTAAATAGAATAGTAACTCTACATGTGCTTCGTAGATCTCGAGAAGGCGTTCGATCCTGTGCCGCGTGAAGCCTTGTGGGTTATCCTACGTAAATCCGGATGTCCTGAGAAGTACATGAACATAGTAAGACAATTCCATGACAACATGAGAGCCCAGGTAATGCATGAATGTTCTTTCTCAGCCCCTTTCCCGGTTACGAGTGGGGTAAAACAGGGGTGTGTTATGGCACCTACTCTTTTCGCACTTTATTTTGCAGCAGTGATGGATAATGCTCTTGTAAGGTGTCGTGATCGTATCCATCTGAACGTCCGGACAGACAAGAGTTTGTTTGACCTGTCACGGTTCAGAGCGAAGTCTCGGTCAACAAACCTCCTTATAATGGATGTCCTATACGCAGATGACGTTTGCCTGATGGCTGACAGCATGAAGGCCTTGCAGAGTTATGTGGACGCTTTACAGGAGTCGTGTCGTAGGTTTGGTCTATTGATAAGTGTCTCTAAGACCCAGATACTTAAACAGCCTCCACGAGGCTGCGACGCTGATGCGGATACTGTCAATATCGACGGAGCCATCTTGGAAGAAGTTACTTTTTTTCGCTATCTGGGTTGCCAGATAAGGAGTGACAATCGACTTGCGTCTGATTTGCCTGCGCGTATAGCAAGTGCTGCTGCAACTTTTGGGAAGCTGAGTCAGTGAGTTTGGAAGTCACATGACATCACTCTACAGACTAAGCTTGCCGTGTATCGTGCTATAGTACTACCGATTCTTTTATATGCCTCTGAAACCTGGTGCATGTATAAAGCCGATATAAGGAAGCTAGACGCTTTTCATATTAAATGTCTGCCCTCCATTCTTCGTATAAAATGGCAAGATCGTGTAACGAATGCGAATGTTCTGCGTCGCTCACAAAGTTACAGAATGGAGGCCCTCCTGATAAAGGGTCAACTGCGTTGGTGCGGTCACGTTCAACGGATGGAAGACTGCAGAATACCTAAAAGCGTATTTTACTCCGAGCTATCTCGAGGAAAACGTAATTCGGGCGGGCAGTACCTTCGCTATAAAGATGTCTTGAAGCGTAATCTGAACGCGTGTGGTTTGTCTACAGAAAGGTGGGAGGTCGATGCACAGCGAAGATCAGTTTGGCGCTCCAAAGTTAAAAAAGGAATTGCGTACTTCGAGGAGGTTCGACTTGCCAACATAGACCTAAAACGCCAAATTCGCAAAACCAGACCTAAGCCCACTTGTAACTACACGTACAATAACACAGGCCAGCTCTACTGTGCGAAATGTGACAGGATGTTTAAGACAAAATTCGGATTTTCCAGCCACTTAAGAGCGCACGCCAGAAAATAGCCAGGGTCGCCATTGTCGGACAAGACAAGGACGACATCATCATCACCAGAATAGTAAAATGAAAATGCTTGTGTATATATTACATTTTGTCTCAGAATATTTGGAGCATGGACAAAAGGCCATAAAGTTGATATCGTGTGAGAAGCAGGGACTTGTGAGGTGTGTGACACTAGAGGTTTAGAATGTCCGGTCTTGCGCTTTCTTAATAGTCATATCCAACCAGACATCGATTGGAATTGTACGCATTTTGAATTAAAGACACGTTCACACATGCTACATTTAGCAATTTATCTGCTTCGACAACATTATACGGTAATTTATCTCTCTTAATCGAGTGTCGTTGCATTATTTCGGTGATCAATCATGTTCCACGAGAAAATTAATTATTGACACATCGATTCTCAGGACTATTTTGCGAGCAAGATGACCACGTCGTTTTGGTTGATCATTCGGTTTGTTGCGGTATACAATTACCATCAACATGGGTCATACCGTAGGAAATAGTGAATGACAGCTAATAGTTACTAGGTAATAAAATATATAGATAGATCTAATTCACAATAGACTTAGATAACACAATTTGTCCTCCGCCGTCACCTCTTTTCATCACATAATTGGCAAGACTATGATATTCATTAATATTAGATACAAGCAATCTGCTCTGCGTGGAGTGTGAGAGTGGGTCTTCAAAAATTAAAAACGTTGCGTCCAATTGAAGTTGTAATTATCTGCATAGCTTTCTGACAACAATTCACATATTCATTATATCACTACATGGTATTAATTTCAACTATATCATTGATTTCCTGAACTTCCGAAGTCTTTACAAGATATCCTAAAAGATACAAAATGATTGAGATTGTTTCGAGATTGAAAGACATCCAAAATGTAATTCGTAAAAAGTCCGATAAATATTTATTTTTCACAGAAAATTTGTTCCATTTTTCTATCTTTAATAAGTAAAATAAAAAAACATAAATGCCTTTCTCTGTTTTATAACTAAAATTGTAAAAAAACGCTAAACATATATATCGCAGGTTTCATTTTTAGCATTTCTTATTATGAAATCATACGCATAGTAGGTATACGCATTAAATCGAGAGTGAAACTTGAAATATTAAAAAAATCAACATTCCTCTTATTTATTTATTTTTGTCTCGAAAGATTGAAAAATTGGGAAACGTATTTAATTAATACAAATGAGAATAGATTGTTGCAAATTTAAAGGAAATCAATTGAAGTTTTAAAACTAAAGTTCTTACGAACTTTAATCCGATATCCTAAGGGATTCTCCATACTTTCAAGAAATAAACGTACTTAGTCAAATTTTTATTCCGGAGAACAAGTAAAAAGTTGGCTAATATATCAAAATCCGGTTAGGGGTTTACACGTGACGTCCGGACAGGGAGACAGACAAACGGACGGCCAAGAAACTCAAAAAAAAAGAAGTTGTTTCGAATACCAATATTGACAGTAACCAATAATTTTTATTTTCCTTTATGTATAATTGTATATTTATAATTGTAATAAGTGAAACAAGTAAAATTCTTCATAATTTATAAATATAATAAAACTCTAACTGATCGCTTTCTGTACATTAAGGATATATGAGAAAAACTATTATTAGGGGCCTTTATTAACGCAATAGAACCAAAATTAATAATTTTTAGAATTTTTGTCTGTCTGTGCGTTTGTTCGCGCTTATCTCAGAAACCGCTTAACCGATTTCATTATGGATTTCACTTAAGTATTGCAGGTTTTCTGAAAGAAAGCGAGGGCAGATTGCTCGTTGTGGAAATATGGTTCACCGTGCATAAGTAATAAAGATTTTACGTAGAAAGTACGGAAATATGCGTATGCATTTATTGTTGTTTTTTTATGTAAATAGCTGAAGCACGCGAGCAGACTTGCCACCTTAAGGCAAGTGGTGACTTATGCGAGGGGTTCTTGAAAAATTAAAAATATCTACACTCTTTTTACTTTTCTCCTTTCCTTACCCAATATTGAAAAAATAAAAAACATGCATTGAATTCACTCAAGGAAATTTTATTGCAAATTTGAAGGAAATCAATAGATTGATGTTTTAAAAAAGCCATCCAAACATTCATGTTTGGAATATACCAAACGAACCTTTATAATTTCCGTAAAAAAGTAGTTTCAGTTGTAATCAGGATTAAAGTGATGCGCCAAGATACGCCGAAGTCCGTTCATGGGTTCTAATGTGATGCTCGGACAGAAAGACAGGCAATAATTTCAACAAAAATATTTTTGACTTCCACCTCATTATTCGAGTGCCCCTTAATCGAAACATCCGTTTGAGTTTTATTATAGTATATTATATGTAATGATTTCACAAAGAGAAAATTGAATTTAAATATTCCATTCCTAAAGCAGCGATAAGGGAGTGATTTAAATGTTGGCTTCTCGCGCGTGTGGTTCAAATTCTGCTTACAATTCTAATTTTAAAGTTATTAGAAATAATTTTCAGTAGTTTGTGTCAACTGACTATGTTATAGCGAAAATGCGTTACATATATCAAACTTTCTCGCATGGATCTCTTTGCAATAATTAAGGCTATCGCGGTCGCCAATGAAATTTTCATTATTAAGGTGTGCCGTGTGGCGTGATCGATGCCTGCGTAAATTAAGTAGCCCTGTCAACTCCATTAAGACGGCCTTAATAGAATAACTACAAGCAATATCATCAATGCATTAGCGTCACAACGTCTGTTCAGTTTGTATTGGCGAAAATATTAAATGATAATTCAAGATTAGAAGTTCTTATGCCGCCCAATAGCTTCTTTAACTAGAGTCTATCTTGATCGATTCATAATTATGGAGTGTACTCCGCTATGCTGCCCCAATGTTATAAAGTACACTATTTGTTTTCAAAGTAATTTTTAGATATATATCATTCGAATAAATCATGTTTCAATTACAAAATTCCAAGCAGCGGCTAGAAATAAAAGTTGGTACGTTTATTGAAAGCGATACCCGAACGATATCGGGCAGATTCTGAAAAAAATAAAATGTGATTTTCACATTCGGTCGGCAAAAGTAAAATAAATTCGCGTGGGCCAGAAAACCACCGATTGCATTTTTATGCTTTAGTATCATTAATGTTACATTTAAATTGGAAGGAGTGCTAGGCCATCGACTGAACGTCGTGGTTCCCCACGGTAGACTCGAAATCTAAATCTGTATGAAGCTCTAATAAAAGAAAAATTGTGCGTATTATTAATTATTATACGCTTTGGTTCACCAAAACGTCGTTGCTTCAGCAAAACATCGTGAGAAAACCCGTTTTAGAGTTCTCCATAATGTACTCAAAGGTGTTTGAAGTCTCCCAATCCGCACTTGACCAGCGAGACTAATAGTATTAAAAGTTAAATGAATTTCTTACTAGTAATAGTATTTATTTATACTTTATTATAACCACAAAACATGGTATGAAAGGCGGACTTAATGCTAAAAGCATTTTCTACCAGTAAACTTCTGGGCAAAGCAGATATCGACGAAGGCGGTTTAAAAAATATGTGTTCACACACATATTAATTCAGTAAATAAAGTAATACGATAAACAATTAATAGAAAAATAGTAACATAATAAATAAATAAATAGTTTATTACTTTCATTAATAAAAATGTTCTTATTACATCTTCTCAATGATTTGTAATACCAGAGTATTGTAAGAAATAAGAATAGAACCTTTTCAGATATAGGAAAAATATATTATAAAAGGAAAAATGTGATTACGTTGGCTTTTATGATTCTACAATATTATACCGCGATTTAGGTTTCTATCACGTTCCAAATTAAATTTCAAGTAACTTGTAAATATTACAAAGACGTAGTCTTTTTTACGTTCCTCTACGTACACGAATTAAAATAATAATATTAAAATCGATGATTCATAATACAAGCATAGCATGAGTTTTGAAGATATGAGCCGATTGAACAGTAATCTTTAACGATATATGTAGGCGAGCAGACCTCCCACCTAATTAATAGTGGTCAAATCCGTAAATGGACTTCCTTAATCCTAGACATCACCAGTACTTTACTGGCCAAAGATTAATGAGGGGAACTCACTTTTTAATAGGCTCCGATACTGTAGCGGAAAGAAGTTAAAAACAAAAACAAATAGATTCTAGAAGGTAGCGTGTCAGGCTGGTAAATAACCTTAAACTATGCGCGAGTCCAGCACATCGATATCCAACACCAGGAACCAGGCGTCATTACCTTATCCGTTGTTGTATGCACCAAGAACAGGAAAGGTTGATTCCATATACATCAAATCAGCTGATCTTTTAAAACTACGAAAATTTTCTTTGCTTCGGCAATTTTTTTTTAAATCTAAAATATATTTAAATGAGTATGATCTTGCTACTTTGTCGCTACTCTCTTGATAAAAACGCAATGGTTACAAATGTGCAAATATGATGGCGATCGTTTACCATCGGGCTCCTCGGCTTGTTACAAGACATTTATATAAAAGCGACTTAAACCTACGGCTATTCGGTTGATTGGAATAGCCATTACAAACTTAAATTGTCCATCTCCAGATAATACTAGCTCCAATAGACTACTAATTATTCGTACACCTTTGTCATATATTCCTTTTGGGACCGAGTCGTTCTGTATGATCTCTGATGTAGTATGAATAGGGAAAAATCCGCTCCTTTTACTTTATTGCAACACTTTTGAAGGATACAGTAGGTAATCAACTGGGAATGTATTACAATCAGATGTAAATAAAGACGTGGCCTTCATAAAATGTCTAGCTGTTCTTAAAGTAAAAGATTGTTCCATCATGCAGTTCACAACCAAAAACATGAATACTGGCACTGAGCTAAACTGTACAGAAATGATATATGTATGTTTACATTTTTAATTAAAAAAAAAAACAATCAGACATTTAAGCTACTCATTCTCGACTTGACTTAGATTTTTGCTCTATAAATCTTTTAAGTACACACTCATATCTTCAGGATTGCTAAGCTGGGTCACGGATTGGACTTGAGGTGTCGATTAAAAATAAGGGCTTCTTTTCAAACTTAAAAATATAAAGAGTACTTTAAATGTCAATACTTAGTTCATATCAGAAATAACTAGTACCTACTATGTAAAGCATAATTATAGTATCAACGTCTTGAGTAAAATTATCGGCAAACTTTTTACCTAAAATTATATCATTTATATTGGTACTATTTCTTGGTAGCTCAAGTCAAATAGCTGATAGGTGAATCGAATCGGTGGTTTAATTCTAATTACAATTATTTAGAATTTACTTCTAAATCGGAAACAGAAGGACGCAGTGTTGACTTCCAGTGGTTCCTTCCAAGCTTATAATCAATATTCAGAATATCGCTTCTAAGTCGGTGATTGCTACCGGTATTGAATATTCCGATCACAGAGACAACTCTGTTTTGCGCTTCTTGTCTGTCATGTTGAAGTCAATTAAATTTTGCATCATATTGTCCGGGCTTTGCCAAGTCCATTTTAGTTGAGGAATTCTTCTTAAAAAATAAATCCGTTATAAAGAGCCCTACATTTTTCAGGAAGTTGACCAACATTTGCCCAATATGATAGCTATGTTCGAAATCATATGGTCGTATAGTCGTTAGCTTCGTCACGTACTTACACTCCCACTTGGGGATTAAAGTTTCCCATGATAACGACGAAATAAGATTTAGTTATAGAACTTACAGCTTTTGTGTTGTCCTTATCTTAGGCCACGAATTCTTCGTCGGCGTATGACGAAGTTGGCGTGTATACTTGTACGTCTTCCAGTTCGTATCTCTTCGTCAGTTTAAATATTAGGTAAGCTACCCTGTTCAATACACTATTCACTTCTATAACGTTATTTATATGAAGATTTTGTTGACAAGAAATCTAACGCTACCTTGGGAATGTTGGTGTCCTTCATGAAAGTAAAGGAAGTTCCCAGAATTAAGGTGACCTCGTCTTATCGTCAGAGTGCCGATAACCCCATTATGTGCCATTTTATTAATATGCTCAAACTTCAAGTAACTTCACATATATTGCTAGGTGCTTGTCCAATCGCAATATCATTGAATCATAGGTCACTAAATTTAGTCATCGTCGGTAGCTTGTAGCTCTCAGGGATTATTTTCACCCCCTGCCCTGTTATTACCATGACCAGTAGGCCGCCGGGAATTGGAGGCCGTTTTGTTATAGCACTAGTTATGGAAGGTTTTGAACTAAGTACTACGCGGAGTAAGCGAATTGGATATAGCATTGTAAAACATTTAGAAACGACTACGCTGTTGTTCGTCGTTGTGTGTGATATTTTGTCTAGTTAAATTTTTATAAAGTTTTGAATGGTTATCCTGCCATTAGTCGATGGTCAGTCTTGTACGATGTTCAGCAGGGTGTACTAGGTGCAGGTAAGGCTGACCTTTAGGCCTTAAGACGTTCTATTCCCTTACACATCATCACAACAAACAGAAGAAAACATAATTATTTACAGAATTCAGTCCCCATTAACAACGAGTACCTACGCTTTCATATAGGGGTGACTTAAGCCCGTATTATGTAACAATGATTTTTTTCTTACTTCAGTAAGAATTTAACTGAAATTGTTTTTGCAGATTATAACTTCCTTGTTTTAATAATAAAGACAGAAAATCAATGTTTTATGATGGAATTAATACTAAGTACTACTCTAATTATATTTACTAAGGACTTTCTTGCCGCTTAAATTATTTTTGTCCTTAAAACAATGCCGTTGTTTTAAGCAATTATCATAACTCATCCAATGATTTTATTTGCTTCATAGTTTGAAAACAAAGAAGATAATCTATTCGGCATGACTTAATAATAATGTAATAAGGCTTTGTATTTCATGATAAACATAATAGTAGTTCTAGTATACTTATCTATAGTAACATTTGAAACTGTCATAATTTATTACATGTACGGAAATAGAAGTCATTACTTCTTGTCTGCTACCGTGTGTGCGAGTACAAGTGTCTAATGGAGGTTTCGCCTGATTGAGATCTAATTTATTGGTTCGCATTCTGACTACAGCCGCATTCTAAATCACAATAATGGCATACGGGACCCACTCGACCGGGTCGAAGGATTAGCAATTGCAGGGTTGTCTCCTTGACGTTTTGGCTTTATGTGAATCAGTTGTTAATTTATTAGTCTACCAACAGAAATATTTATTTTTATCTGAAAGTTCTATATCGTTTTTTGAATCCAGTTTTCATACATTTCAAATATTCGAATAGGATTGTTTAATTCAAATGTTAAAAATTGATAGTTCAATAAAAATAAGTATTTGTTTTATATCCACCATACTACTTCTATATTAGAAATAATTATGGTGGTGTGACTCTCCGTCGTCATCGCTGCGTCTGAAGAGGTAGATAGACACTTTTATTTTATTCAGTAAATTGATAGATTGAGTTAATTAACTGCACGTACGGTTAATAGTAGGAAGCCATGTCAGCAGCATTTGGGCAAACATCCGACACATGGGGTGGCCACTAAACTTTTCACCAATCCATAAAAGAGTAGCGTGGTGGACAACACTCTTGGCCTTATCAATAACGAGGAAACAATACAGTCGATCGCTATTGGGTTAAAGTGAAGCCATGAATTTTATTGATTTTACAATTTTAAGTGCTTAATATATTTTTAAAACAAGCAATTTTCATCATGTAATCATAGCTAGGTTTGTTTCAGTGTCAGCAATCCATATAAGCCGTAAAAGAATCAGCGATATTTATCTCGTTGGTTGGGACGATAAAGAAGACCGATAGTATTATTCCTAGTTCCTTTATTGGCTTTAGCTTCATAATCGCATCGGATATTCTGCCGCTGCAACATGATCCGAAATCTCAATTTCTATTTTGGAAGTTTGGTTTTCGCAAAGCGTTGTACAATTTTTTACCATAATATTTTTTTTCGTGTAAGGAGCCGACAAACGCTCAGATATTTATGGCATTGCAAATGATATTAATATTTTCATTTGGTTTAATTTTGATAATAATGTAATTATGTACAAAAATATTGATTTTTGTTGCTACTGTTTCATTAATATATGGTGCACACAAAACATGTACTATTACTTTGATTGTTCAGTTGAGTAATTAACTTAAATCATAACATATTTTGATTTTGGCACCTGTTGGCCGCTTCCGTGGCACGTTCGTTTTGCTCTCGTCTCGTGCATTTTGTGATTTGCATTTCCTAACTTAACTGATTATACCTGAGATTTTCTGCTTCAGATGGGAACGGGCAACTACATACATAAGAAAATAAAAACACACGCACTCACGCTATGAATCCCTAGGTGTATTTTAACATTGATTGGAGTGGACGGGTCGAGGTGTTAACTGATAACCCAAGTAACCGAAGTTCTTATGTCTCTGAAATCCTCTAACGAGACTTAACGACTGTTATCTAACAATTACGAATGGGATTGAGAACAATTCGTACGATGTACTCGTAATTTAAGTAAATTTTCCACTAGCAGTTATTCACACATCTGCTAGTTGCGGCCGAAATTGTTTTACACTGTCGATCCCTTACATTGACACAAGCCGTTCGTTACGAGAATTTCGGTTTGTTTATAAAAGTTTTATTTGTTGTTTGACTATTATTAGGACAAATTTGGCATAACAAGTTTATCTGTGGTCGTCAAGTGTTTGGATATCGGGCTCGATGCTTACTTTGAGAATTATAGCACTTGTTCAGTATCGACGTTTTACTGAATTGAGAATATGTCTTTAAGAACTTTTTATTGCCTTATCGGTATTCAAGAGTATGACTGTTGAATAAAACTGGCTTGTATGAAATATTTAAGATTAAAAGAGTGCGAAGTATTTTAACAAAGTATATAGTAATATTATGGTGCAAAATTTCGAATGCATGATTAAGATAGGATTATAATAATGTCTTTTAGTTTAAAAGAAAATTTCAATTTTGTGATTACGTATCTTCGAACTGTTAGTTTTTAAGATTAGTGAGTTAAACAGGTGGGTACCTACATGGATACGCCACAAATGTGGCGTACTGTCCATATTAATAAAAAAAATCAATTACGAATCGGATTTTAGTGTAATACGGTTCCTTACATCATATACATTTTCTGGTTAAATATGAATGGTGACCTAAATTTTTTCTTCTCATTCTAATGAACCATGCTAATGAAATAGTTTCAAACCAATAATCGTAACCCTTTTCGAGTGCTCTATTGAAAATATAATAATTTGACCTATTGATATGGTGTTTATCTAACAATACACCTATGTTGTGGGGATGGTTGATTGATGGTGCAGCTGTAGTCAAGTTGTTTAGAATTAAATCTAAATTTATAAAAGTCAATAATACAGATTCATATATTTTATTTCGGAACGATTTTTATTGTCTAAGGAAGTCAGATTATATGACATAAGCAGTAAGAAATTCTGGATACGGTGTGCTTAATTTTTATATTTATTTCGAGCCAAATATGGTCAGCTTAATGCAAATTATTTACAGCGAATTTCATGACCGATCACGTCATCCGTGAGACATTGTTAGCTCTTGCAATATAAGTAGATGTATATATATAATTTTTGTGCATACTGGAAGAAATTTCTGATTTGGAATAACTAGTATTCTTGAACAAATTTTTGTATGTGTAATTCTATTTCGTGTAATAAATAAAATAAGAGTTTTAAGGACCGATTCAAAAATGCAGTCACCAATGCGAAACCCTATCCTGGTGCGGACGTAAATTCACATCATAATCCTTTATTTGCTAAAATTATCATTAAATCAAAAAAGTAATACCCAAGTCTTGCTTTAACAGAATCGATTTGGGCAAACTTAAAAACGAAACAACAAAAAGCGAATTACTACAATTTGTGAAAGTAAATATGATACTATTACAACATAAAATACACTTGGGACAAAAATCAAAGATATAACATTGGAATGGCTAGGTAGAAGTACGATTAGCAAAAAACGACAGGAATGGATGACTGATGAAATAATGCAATTAATGGATGTGTGTAGACAGTGCAAAAATAATTCAGATAAATATAATGAAATAGACAAGTTATCAATTTGAAGATAATAGCGGCAAGAGAACGGTGGTTGACTAATAAATGGATAGAAATGGAAAAACTACAACAAAAGCATGGCAGGTACAATTTACATAAAGAGATTAAAGATTTTACAGAGAGTCACACAAAGAAATTGTATACCATTTTAAGAAATAAAGATAGAAAATTAGTTGTGGGATAAGGAAGAAATATATGAAAAAATTATATAAGGATGAAAGGCCAAAATACGCTTTATGACATGAATTTGATATGGAAACCCAAGGTCTTGAAATACTAAAATCTGATTTCATAACAGCTCAACATCGGTTAAGAGGCAGGAAAGCAGCAGGCCCTGATGGTATAGTTGCGCAGGTATTGAAATTAATATATGAATATAATGTGGACAAATGGTTTCATTATTTAACAAGTTTTATAATTCGGACCAAGTGCTTCCTGACGACTGGCTTTTGTCAATATTTTCATCACTACCAAAAAAAGCTAATGATAAATATTGCGAAGAACATAGAATGATCATTATCATGAGCCATTTTTTGAAAATATTCTTGATTATTATTCAAAACAGAATTTACAAAATAACTGAGGAATATATAGGGGAAACACAGTTTGGATTCAGAGCGGGGTTGGGCACTAGAGATGCTCTGGCAGCAATCCAAGTATTACTTCAGCGTTGCATAGATGTAAGAATGAATGTTTATATGAGTTTTATAGATTTTGAGAAAGCATTTGATAATGTCAAACACGATCAATTAATAACGATTTTAAAATCAATTGGATTAGGTAAAAAGAGTTTGACATTTATAAAGAATTTATATTGGAAACAAAAAGCAAAGACAAAAATGAATAATAAATTGACTAAAGAGGTTAAAATAGAAAAGGGAGTGAGACAAGGTTGTATCCTTTCCCCCTGTCCATTTAACGTACACTTGGAAACTATTTTCAAAAAGCTTTAGAAGATCTTGACCTGGGCATTCGGGTAAATGGTAAACTGATACAGAACATTCGTTATGCAGATGATATCGTCCTTGTGGCAGAAAGCTTAAATGACCTTCAAATTATGTTTCAAAAATTGAATCTGGTACTATTGGAATATGGACTCAAAATAAACATAACTAAGATTAAATTCATGATTGTTGGTAAACATTTAAATTCGTCACCAATTTTGCGATTTGGATATGATTCTATAGAAAGAGTAAACAAATACAGATATCTCGGCTGTTGGTTAAATGAGGACTGGGAACCGGATCATGAAATTAGAATAAGAATTGAAATTTCCAGAAATACCTTTCCGAACATGAAGATCTATTAAATAACAGAAAAATTAGCTTAAAACGGCGGTGGAGGCTAGTAAATTGTTATATACTTCCAATTCTTATGTATGGTTCCGAAAGTGGATACTGAAAGAGAAGTCAATTGATAAACTAACGGCTTTTGAAATGTGGATCTACAGAAGAATGCTTAAAATTAAATCAAAGTCAAAGTTTTACAAATAATGTATATATAATAAATACAAAAAACAGCCTATTTTGGACATATATACAGGAACAATAAATATAACTTATTAATATTAATAATTGCAGGCAAACTTAAAGGAAGTAAAGGTCCAGGTACACGAAGAATCTCATGGATTGGAAATATAAGGGAGTGGCTACGGGTTAAAAGCACAGATAAGTTAGTTCATATGACTTCTGATAAAGAGACGTATCGACAAATGGTCACCGACCTCCTCGATGGAAATGGCACGGGAAGAAGAGAACTCCAAAAAAGCTAATCCAAGTGTTGAAACTTAGACTTATCGACTATTTAATGATGACTACCAGAACCGACGATTCACCGAAGTTGCTTACTGCAGTAGATCATTTAAGTTTATTACATTACAAAATCCATGAGAGTTGTGAGCGTGTCAACATTTAAATATTATGTTGTAATTTTTGTTCCAACAATTAAGTATTTATGCCATTGTAATTTATTTATTCTCTGATAAAACTATTACTATTTATACTTTGTATATATTCTTTACGTATCTTAATATAATATAGCGGTTAATTTAACGCATAGTTTAGACAGACGTGTCTTACTATCGTCAAGTCACAGGAAGAAAGTTTCAAAATGTGGGCTTGCGGAACTCAATCTTAATCTTGGAATAAATTTCTCGACGGTAAGACTTCCTTTTGCAGCATTAACTTTATATAAGCATACAGTTTATATTCATACCAGTTTAACATTAGTTAGGTAAATTCATGATGAAAGCGTTGAACTTTCGAATGTTGCACTATGCTTTTATTAATTATAGTTG
Source organism: Megathymus violae (assembly GCA_003671415.1). NCBI lineage: Eukaryota > Metazoa > Arthropoda > Insecta > Lepidoptera > Hesperiidae > Megathymus > Megathymus violae. The sequence continues at coordinate 9,825,642 of PDGT01000004.1, read as the reverse complement.
AAAATTTCAACAAAATTTGTTCATAATATTAACATACGCTCGCAACTTCGTTTGCACAGATAGTTCAATAGTTTCAAGTTTTGTTTTAATATAGTTCACCAGCACTATCAATAATCATTTATTTATATTTATACCTTTATTTATATGTATATTTATATATACATTTATTTATATTTATTTATACCTTTCCCTCTAACACAATTTATCACCAAGAAGACCAATAAAATAATTATATACATTTAAACTTTATATATTAGAAAGAAACGACAACTCTTAGGACAATACTTAACACACACATACAGGCACACATATGGAAAGAAACAAAAGAAAATAGCTGTCGAAAAAATACGAAAGTAATGAATAATTTTTCTTTTTGTATAAAAATAACATATACCAATATATCACAATATCATTTGCGCAATCACATGTTTTTCCTATATATTACTTTTCATCAAGATTGGTAAACACGTTTTTGAGTTAAAGAAAGACATATATACATGCAGACTAACAGACGGACAGATAAACGATTAGAATCAGGCAATATTGGGTTATTGAGTTGTAAAATTATTATCACAAAATATGATAATAAAACTGAATGTATACCTAAAACCTGCAGATTTATATAGAAGAATAGATTTAGCATTTAATCTACTGCATATGAAACGGAATATCGATGAATTGGTTTTTATCTCAATAGTCTTTAAGCATACATATTACAACTCTACTAGCAAGATGAGTTACCTGATGGTATGGTGTCAACAGGAACAACAGCAACAGCAAGGAAGAATTGAACAAGGACCTATCTGAATTACAACTGCATGGTGTAAAAGTATTTAACAATTGCTTTTCGAAGTAAGTAGCCAGCTAAAGAACCTCAAAATTAATGTCTAGCGTCAATATTATACCGATAGGTAAACACCTCAGCAATTTCCAACAAAACACATACCTTTGTTATTTCTTCTTCTTTTTCCAGCGAAGAAAAACAAGACCAGCGAAAGTTAGCTTCGAGTTAAGAACAAATGAGGCCGCTTATTTTTAATGCCGGATACGTTGACTTTTTAATAATTTGGGTTACTTATCATACTTATCGATCATTATTAAAAGTGCACAAAATAAAGTTTCATGCTCTTCATGTCACTTAATTTAGCATGTTCAAAACTTATTATAATCGAGTAATTACTTACATATATTCGGTGAATATGTCGACCAGTCACTTGTCATCGCAATGTGTGCGCCAATTTACTGCGAGCTGCCAACGATATTTTCTCCGTGGCAAAATTATCAAGTAATAACAGTTGCTAACTATCAGAAATATGCAATATTTCAATATTTTATCCAAATATTTTTTATGTATTGGATTTGATGCCAATTAGGTGATATTTATAATATTATCTCCTTTTTGATCATGTATCTATTGTTTTTTTGACGCAAAAGTTTATTTTATTGCTATTTTTTAATGTTTGTAACTCGTAACATTTCAAGTTACTCCTCACCTTTTAAATAGGAAAGCAGTAAAGTAATGAACCTATTGTCAGCCCTCAACCATACCAATACTCTGGTCCAGTGCAAATTGGTGGGAGGGTCAAGGACCAATTTATGTTTTCCATATTCCTGACATGACTTAACGAATCCTAATATGAAATAAGAACCGAAACCTATGATTTTATGAACTAATGTTTTAGATTTCCAGTTCTGTCATTTCAACGTGCGGTCTATTAACGCGGTTATGTTGCAGTGGTGAAGAATCTATTAAAAAAGCTTTCCACTTCGGCAACGTTTGTTACGCCTTGGACAATATGATCGGAGGAGCTCACTTCATAGATGGCCCGTCCGCTCGTTTGCTGGCTACATAGATAAAATGGATATAAAATGACAGTCTTTATTCATGGTTTTCTTTACTTACATCATAAACACTCGTATTTCCAGTACCGTACTGAAAGTTGTCTCAAGACTTGTGTTTTTTCTTATCTTAAAGTTTTTAAATAATCTTTAATATAAAAGGCATAGGAGACCGTCTGTAAGTTCCGAGAATGTCTTACGCCAAAAGCGAACAGAGCGAAAAGAAAATTTGTGGTAGCCTTATTTCAAATGAGTACCAGTAATAACGTCTTAAATACCATTAGCACATTTCTTTGTACATATGTATGTGTTTTCTACAATTACATGAAAAGTCTTTAGAATAGTACATGTTTTATAATAGAATAGTACATACTAATAAGCAAATGGAAAATTAATACACACATAGTTTTGTTAACGATATCCAAACCATCATTATAATGTTAAAATCTTGCTTATTTTTCTAGCTTTTTACTTGTAAGTGATTGAGGGAGCTAAAGCAGCTTCTGCGCAGTTAAAATCTAGTAGGATGGATGATCGCTAGTGGCAAAATGTCTTGAGCACTTCCATACCTCGAAACATGTTAAGCCGTCGGACGTAGTTGTTATTGTTAGATAACAATTAAGACAATAAACCATGTTGGTCAATTGCCTGTATGCCTTTGAGCAGCATTAAAACTTAATACTTAGATTGGCCACTGAGCCTTCCACTAATCCGTACTAAAGCAAGATAGTTAGGGGAAAATACACGTGCTCTCCAGTGGTCTAGGTTGAAATTAATTTTACTTTCAATATTTTGCTTTATTTTATCAAAGCACCTGACTTTTTAGCAAGAAAAATGCAAATTACATATCATTAGTGTAACAATTGAATACCAATTCAAATCAAGTAATTGACACGGAATCTCATTAATTATCTCTATGTATTTACTTACAAGAGAAAAAGATTTACGTTTAAATAACAAAAGATTTATATCACACTAACAAATTGCTCTCGCTTCGCTTCAGAAAAACTACGCCTTAAGCTTAGAAAAAGCACCTACATTGTTTTAGGATTGGGTTTTCTCATTCTATGAATTAGAAATATATATTATCAACTTATCACTTTTTATTTTAGGTCAGATTGCAGTGCAACGAACTTTAAATATTAAATGACGCTTACTGCAATAGATTAGTAAAAACCATAACGAAATCCGATAAGCCTCTCCTGAGATTAGTGCGAAAAAACGCACAGACAAACAGACAAAGTGACAAAAATTCTAACAACAATTTTTTTGGGTTCTAATAAGGACTTTTAATAATAGTTTTTTTCATATATCGTTAATGTACAGAAAGCGATCAGTTACAATTTTATTATATGTGTAAATGATTACAAGCTGGCCCAGTAGTTGTACTTGAAAACTAGTTAATAAATACCTGACTATAACAGCACCCATTTGATCTTCATTCAATATTAATAGTTATGTAATGCGTGAATTATCTCTATATGAATCTGTTAAGTACAAAAATTATCCGATCAATATCATATACACCAACGTCATTAACGATTCCAATATACGAGTACAAGATGAATTTTTGTCAACTTATTTTCAAATCTGTAACGTTTATCAAAAACTGTTTGAGTGAACTGACAACATATTTATGAGGCCGTTAACGATTGTTCTAAAATACTCGTAGAATTTTAAAGCACTTTGAACGAGTTTGTTTTTAAAAGTGCTATGATTGCAGAAAGAAAAATGTACGAATATAACCGAGCCGTTGTCAAATTTCCAGCATTCAACTTTTACTGTTGCTGCGTTGTGTGTACAAGCGCAGTTGTATTAAAAAGAAGAAAGATTATGAGGTTGGCATGGAATTGCGACTGGAAGTTTTGTTGTGTAGAAATAGTTAAAGTCAATTTTGTGTCCCCTAGTTCATCTCTTCTACTGGATTAGGATCGCAATATCCCGACTCTTTTGAACATAGCTACTCACAACTGCACTGACCGAATCTGAAATGTTATGAAAATCGAGATTTTCTCATTTTCAGACAATCTTGATTGCAAACAATAAATGAATGTCGCACCTATTGTTATGATCATAGTATAACGTATGTGTAAGTATTAGAAGTTTTAGTAGGGAATACAAAACTGTATTATTGTCACCATTATCATCACCATCATCAGCATTATTACAATCCGTAACTGTCCCACTGTTGGGCTCGAGTCTTCGAGCCTTGAGAATTGAAAACTCTCCGAACTACAGGTTTTCTCACGTTTTCCTTCACCGAAGCAAATGATTATTAGTTTCAAATGAGCACATAATTTTGAAAATATGTGTGTAAGCAAATTCTATGTAATATATATATATTACTACATAATTAGGATTTTCATCGTTAGTCGATTCTTACGATTTTCTCACTTACTTATTTTTCAGAACTTGTACAGATTGAGTGCCACTGTTAGCACACTTTATATTTTGTACCCGTAGTTGCAAGATTGTGGATATATATGAATCACTGATTATAATATATATTAAAGTAGTATATATTAATAGATAGTTATATTATGGATGTAAAATCTATGTTTCTCTAAATATATTGAGAGTGATATGCCATGGCTTAAATACCCACCTTAAAATTGTGCTTCATTCATTACTAAAACTTGTATCTCTGGTGTTGAAACTTTGCTTAATTGTTTCCATCTATGTCGATCAACGGTTCCATAGAATGACGTGATATTCAGCGTGTCATACATGTCAATGCAATTGTTTCGTAAGAAATAAATTTTAATGTGTTTGTATATAGTTACAATACTTAAATATCGTTGGTCACACACCAAAGAATTTGGTTCTCATAATACGTGTTACCAAGTGACATATTTGAAAATGCTACAATGTTTGTTTGTTTGGATAAGCATTTCGTATTATTAAAAAGCAGATTTAAAATTCGTTGTTCGTTTTATGTGTATTATTATAATTTGTAACACTAGGTATGCATAGAATAGTAGAACAGCTGCCTCTAGAACAAGATGCAGGTGATTTGTGCCGTTTTACATATGGCCGGTGGGAAGCGTGACGTCATTAATCCCGGACTGTCGCTGCTGTTGCGCCAGTGTATGCACAATGTCCTAGTTGAGTAACGATTATGTACACGCTTTGTTGTTCAATTTAAATGCCTTACGTATAAGGTTTATATCATTTGATACATAT
>PDGT01000004.1:9799667-9820540 GCA_003671415.1 Megathymus violae | reverse complement strand
GTCTGTTAGATCAAATGTGAACATGTGTGTCATAAATACTAATGCTACAAATTGATGCATAGTTCGACTAGAATCACAAGATGTTTGTATTTAGAACTTTTATAAAAATAAGTATTTTTAATTACCGAATCTGGTGGGAAATTTGAATATTTTTCTTGAATAGCTTCATTTATATTTGTTCATACCGGAAAAGGAAATGAATACAGTGAAAACGAATGAATCGTAAATATTCAATGACTACCGACATACTGTAACGTATCAGGCTTATTATTATACTGGGCCAAATGACGTTATAGATATAGAGTAAACATAAAATATTATATAAGTACATTTACTATCACAGTGACATTGACTTACGTGAAAACATGCAAGAAAAATTACTTGCTGTAAATATTTCAACTACAGTTCCCAATATATGTAAAGTATGAACCCTTAACTTAGGGTTTAGTTTGGAAATATTTTAATTTCACAACGATAGTGGATTTTCGTACGGAGATACTCGTATTTAAATTTTCATTAATGGCTTTATTCTTAAAAACTCACAGAAAAAAACATTACTGTGCTTAATTTATGGTATAAAGTTGTTATTACTTATAAAGTTTTGTCGTGGTTCTGTCAGTTTATGATTCCTTGGAGGTAATTAGTAAAAACATAAACTTTATCATGGAGATCGGAAATAAATAAAGAAGAGATATACATCAAACACTTTGCAAAAATGATTTTTCTAAACTATATTGTCGCTCTCATTAAAGGTAATTTAAAAGTAGGGTAGATAGCTACGACTCTCCCCTTAAAATGTCTGTCAATCATCTATAAAAACTTGCTACCTTGTTTAAATAACACAGGCTACTGTAGATCTTAAAGAAGGCGAAGTTCTGGCCATAAACGTCAGTCAGTGTGATTGTGACAGTTATTATAAGAAGTGTAAATAGCGTAAGTAGCTTGGTGCTATGTAAAAGTATGATGACTGTATTCATAATTGTTTTAATTATGTGTAAAAAATATTGTAATAACAAAATACTGTCATAGTAATTACTGAGTATTAATGTAATGAATATCCAACATAAATGTATATAATATACTATATACTTAGGGTTTCTTTTAACATCGTCATTCGTCATTCGTCTGGTTACCTAAATGTTAATATAAAATTTAGGATTTTTTAATTTTGTAAATACTTAGAAATTATTTGCCCGGGGACACAACGTATATTTTTTTTATTTTAAAAAAGTAAATGCTTGACAAAAATACCACTAGATGGTAAGGGATGATGAAGTCCAAGATATTGAACACACTAACTTATAAAAGTCACGCTCCTCTTGAATACTTCCAGAATGCAAGATGGCGGAAACACCGATGCGGACAAATTATTCCAGTCCTGTTGCAGTGCGCATACAGAATAACGACGCAAACCGCTTCGTCCGTACAGACAGAACCTTAAGGATGTCCTTTCTAACGTCTCGCCGTATTGTATGATGACGGAACCGCGATGAGGGAATTGTTCAGTACAATTCCTGCGTACACTCTCCAAATTGCACCTTATAGAAGACAGGCTGGCAACCCTGCGTCTGTGTTCAGGGTCTTGCAGATTGGTTTTGGCTAGATGTAGGTCACACGCCTTTCCATCGACTCCAAGGCTAACCTAACCTAAGCAGGGTTAAAAGGTGTTTCGGTGTGAAGCACCACTAAAACTTTGCGAATATATAGATTTATAATTCAAAAAATATATATTTTGGAATTATATATTTAGATTAGTGTTAAACCTCATAGTAATAAAATAACTACAGGTAATCTAAAATCCGTACATCTTGTAGACCAACAATATTTCCCGTTTTCAGTAGAAAATGGCGGACTTAGATATTTTTTCCTTATACTTAGTACCTTCGAAATCGAAATTATTACCTCATTGCAATTTATTTATATATTTTTTGAGCTATATATATATATATATATATATATATATATATTTACTTATAAATATATTCTTATATCTCCGCAGGATTTTCACTACTCCAGGTGATATAGGTATGTACAATTAGCACATCACCATAGCCTGACTTCTGCCAAACGCTTAGTGATCGATTGGGTGTCGAGTGTGTGTAATGTCAGTGAGGCTCTACATTCCTACCCGGTTTTTATCGTTAAACATTAGTCTTTAAGCCACGACGGGAAACTGAGTGTATAATAAGTGCTTCTGATTGAATCTAAATTTATCGGTTTTTATTTGACATCGAATGGAATAAAAGGTTGATTCATTAAATTGCATCGATTGTTGATTCATAAGTTAGGATTTGAATTGAGCAACCAATAGATTCAGTAGGGTTAGAAATCTCTATAATCTTGTTAATAATTATTTCTGTGCGTACATAATGTTTTTTATGTATAAAGACTAAAGTACATCTTCAGCCTTCACAGACCCTAGGAACGAACAGAAAACTGAAATTATGTCTCAGTCCGAACGAAGTTGAAAGAATGAAATATCAAATTTAAAAATTGAACTTTCCCCAAAAATAATTGTAGCCACGTGATACGTGAAGAGGATAGCAAAGGTCTATATTTACCTAAAAAACAATAGGATGCATGTTGTAAATAAAATAAAAACTGCAAAAAAAAACTCAATATACACGCGCTCTAGGAGTGGTTCGATTTTATCTTTCTCATATACCGAATATAATACTGTAGATATGTAGGTACTAGTTTTTAAAATATGTATGTATATATATTGTGTCGGAAAGTCAATAAAAAAAGAGTCGCCCGCATTCATTTTGGCCGTCAATGCGGTTTTTATTCCTTAGGTACTACTAGCATTAAGAATTGGCGGTGACTATATATATATTTATATTGAAGACTAGTAAACCCACCCTCGCTTCGTTTCGGGAAACTTGATTTTTACTTTCACAAACAATAAATAAATTGTCATTGTTATTATATTTACGTTTCCGATATTATCGTCGATTATCAGACAGAGAGACAGAGAATTTTTCACCACATAGCCTATGTCCCATCTTGATTGATGTATCTTTTAAATATGTGCCGTTATTCCGGAGATTTCCCTCCGCACATACAAAAACTCACAAAATTGTCAGTGTCTTTATTATAATCAGTATAGATATAAGTTCAAAAAAATTTTATACAGAAAAAAATATTTTTTTTAATTCTGTAGAATTTATTTTCCTACGAAATATTTTTTTCAACACTGCCAAAAATTCCCGTGGGACATTAAGTATTAAAAACATTACTTGTCCATAATATTTATTTTCAAATTAATATTAATTCCGATTTTCAAGTTTGTAGGCTTTATTCTTTACATATAAAATCTATTATTGACGCCCACGATAATCGCTGCGAGTATTTTTTAACTGAATAAATATTATGCTCGGATCAATATCATGATAATACGTAGCAATTGCTTTTTTGAAAAATTATTCCATATACAGATTTTTTCATCGTTACTGTTTTATTTTATGTATGGACATGTATACAATCGTATACAATTTTAATTTAAAATATTTTTTCTGTGCCAATTGTAACTATTTACGTAAAAATATGTCCAATTTAAACAAAGAATATTTTAATTAATTTTATATGATAATTTATATTTTATATGATTTGTATAACCTAAAATACTGATTTATTACGGTTCATCATCTCGAAAAATTTATCAGTTGTGGACAGTAACAATAAATGGGTTCAAAAACATATAAGTACTAAAACTAAAAAATATATTGCAACTTAGTCAAATAAAATGTGTATAAAAAATATTATATTGCCGTACAATTACTATGCCTATACTATTTACTGTATAAATAATAGTACAAAAAGTCGCCTATTGCTTGAATATTTAACCTTTTATTTACTGCGTTTGTGAATTTAAAGCAAGAAAACGTTGAAAAGAATAACAAACAGAATAATTGTCTGTTCATATGTTTTGGTGCTTAAAATGCATTATTTTTGTGTTTATAAATGTCATAAAAATCCTTGAAGCAATCATTGTATGAAATTAAAATTGAGAAATCGTTTGCTGTGCAATAAAACATAACGTTATCTGCCTACTGATTGCAAAATGGATATTACAATGGCCTCATTCATGACTTTCTTGAAAAATATTTACACATATTGGTATCCGATCGTTGTAACATTTGCTATACAGAACAACGCTTCAGCTAAAATATTACGCAAAAAAAAAAATTATCACAATTTTTTTTGTGGCAAACTTATTAAAAATCACGGTTTACAATCAGACGCATGTAAAAGAAGCAACAAATAATAAAATATTGAGCCATCATTTGCATTAACTTAAACTATGGATACGTACCTATCGGAATTTTTGATCGTACGGCTTTGGCGGCTTCATTTTCTCGGGTAAACTCCACGATAACAAATAAGTGAACCACAAGTTGGAAGAATCTAAATAAAGGCTTCGGTATTCTAAAGCGATGGATTCTTTTCGAACGCGTTTTACGCCCAACAGTCATTTTGCCGTATTGTCTCATTTTCGCATTTCGAAAAAAGGAATCACTTTAAAACAACGTTTGCGCTATCAAAGCTAACTCTATCGGGGAGCGAAGTTTGCAGTCTAAAGACAGCAGGACCGGTCCCGCGGAGAGTCGACTACCGACTGCACTAGGGTCCCTTTTCCCTTTCCGCACCCGCCGGCGCTCCGATCATCCCCCGCATTTCCAAATGATGTGCACGATAAATTTTATTACTATTATTTTTCAGTACTAACATGTTCTTATGGTGTATTTTCTATCATTACAATTTCTAAATTTCACTTTTCGACTTATTTGCTCACACCAGCCACAAATTTCCACGTTTTATCACAAGACAAATTAATTATATGTGGAATATCAGTGTAGATTTCTATCAGCTACCCCTAGGGCTGCTTGACTCGTACACCATTTACTTTATCCTCGACAGAAGCTCATAATCTACTGAGAGAATTTATTACTAAATGTAGTATTTTAATTTTAACATGATGCAATATCAGAAATAGTTAAAACTGTTTGGTAACTGAGGATTAAAAATACGGGTGACCAGCGGGGAATTCCTGTTAAAATTATGAAGAATGTAATAGACATCATAGCTCCTTATTTGACTGTAATCTTTAATTTATAATTTAGATTATTAATAATAATAATAATAAAGAGTTTCTTCTGGTATTTTGTGTCCATTGTCAGTTTTCTACCAAAATTTATTGTTCTTATTTATTACTGTAATGTTAAGTGGTCAAAGGGTTTATAGAATTTTTATTGTATTTATGTAATCTCAATACTGTTATTTAGCAATCGTTGCGTCATTGAATGATGGCAGCGATGGTTAAAGTTTTCGATTCGGAAAGTCTGGCTTGAGTAGTGTCTGGTAAACACGAAATTTATTCAACATATCATCAATATAGTGAATTGGATTACGTAAGAAAACAATTTAAATTAAATTTAGTAGATGGTCCAGTAAGTTATTCTCATTCAGGACGCTAGTGACATTGCCAATTTGTGATATTTTTAAAAGCATCTACAATTTGTAAGAGGACAGCAATATCCAAACGAACTTATTGATTTACTTAATTTGAACAGAAGACTATGATATTTATTCAAGTTTTAAATTTATTACGGGTAAGGATCGATATGATGATAATAAAAAACACAATGAACACTTTGTAACGAGGCAAAACACTGCAAAGGTTCGGTTTAAATTTATCAGAACTCACGATAAACGAAACTGTAGAATAATTTGTGACAGGTTTTAAGATCCTCAACCATTCATAGACGGGATAATTAATCGGATTTTTGAAGCCTACGACGTACCTTATTGAGAATTTGTGACTTAACATTAGCTTCAACTGTAAACATTTGCCAGGCGAACGAGACATCAGACTGAAGAACCAGTGCGTCGAAGTAACTAAGATAGAAATGTGGAAATACTTTGGATCTCTTTTTCGAAAAGAATCGCTGAGTTTCACAACAAGGGTGACCGGAACGAAAAATGCGGTTCGGCATGGTATAAATTTCGCGCGCGAGACACAGATGGTGTCGGCATTAGCAATTTATCTATTTCGTGTGCTACTTCTGAAAAATTACAATGTGTTAATAGTAGTTCTAGATGTCCAGCTGTCAAAATATTAAAGTAACACAACGTGCAAATGTGCACGGCCAGAGTAAGTATGAAATACTTTAAACGGAAGGTCGAGAGCGAGACGATAGTTTGATTCGATTATTGATAAATATCATAAATGTTAAGACGTATGTAAGACGTACATCGAGTGGCATAGATCATTGTAGTTTGTACTTAAATCGTCCCGGTAAGGAAATATAATTAATATTTGAGAGCGGTAGGTACCTACTAACTCCCCCTCAAAAAAAAAAAGGAAAGGTACCTACTAATACCCAGCTAGGTGACCACAAGAACATTTCTAATTTGCGTTATAACAATATAATGGTTAATACATTTATTTGCTAAATCTTTTTGTAGTAACTGTGTTCCACTCAAGGGAATATATATATCAAATCTTTTAAGCATGAAATCAAAGCATAACACTTTAAGCTATTTTGTTATTTTGAATTTTGATGATTCTCGGAGTTTAATTGAATCTATTATTACCTAATATATAAATAATTAATTAATGTGTAAAACGTCACAAGAAATAAGACATTCACAAGATGATGCATCTGACTATGGTATACTTATAGTATTAAATGAACGTTATATGTATTGCTCACGAAAGTAAATCCCAAATTGATACGGATAATGGGAAACTTATTATAAAAATGCCTAATCCTAAATAAAGACAGTCCGTCGGGATATTTCAAGAATGATAAATTATACATCTAAATTTATTCTGCACTACTCAGACATAATATCACCCCTTAGAGTAATAAAAGCATTAAAAAAGTTTTTGAACCAACTTCCAAAACAATAACTAAAAATTGGTGCTAAAAATTGAGAAGAAATTAAAATAAAATATTCGTAGCATATACGCTACATACTGACATATTTGAAGTCGGTGCCAAGCCCAAAACAGAAAAAGCTAAAAATAGGGCTGGATTATTTTAATCCAGAAGTTCCATTCGTTATATTTAAAATTCATACGAACCTCCACAACCTCATAGGAACCTCATTATATTTAAAAGGGACTAATTCCAACCCATCCTATATAAAAATTTCATATAAAAATAGACTAAGAAAATAACAATTGAAATTGGTTTATCAACAGCAGAGTTATGGCTATGAAGTTATGTTTACGAAGAAAAAATAAAATTATATTTGAACATATACTTATTCTATTTATATATGCTCGTGTTATACTCCGGCTCGGACCCTATGGTGATAAAAGTGGACAGGAAATCGGCGGCACTGAGCGTCGTGCTGCTGCAGGCGACAGGTTGTTGAGATCTCACCAATTCGTAACGTAGGTATCGATAGCCCAACAATGAAATACACGCTATCTTTTTGCCGTGGAGTTTAGCACTGAAATAAATTTGTGGAAAGTAACTTTGCCATTGAGATGGAGTGGAAATTTTTGGAATCGTTATTTCAAATAGCACTCTTTTTAGTGCCGGCGCGGCTATTGAGAATGACCGATGATGGTGGATGATGAGTATGTGAGCGTCGCGATATCTCACGTGCGGCGTTCCTGGACCGTCTACATGTTAGAATTTATTTGAAATTGGAGGAGCAAAATTTCTGTTGCAAAAGTGAAGTTCGGTGGCGACAGATTAGCATCGAGTTTAGCTTGTGGTGAAAATGTTGAGTCCCAAACTTATTAGGCATGTACTGAACGGTTGTCTGCTAAAAATGCCTGCAAATTTCGTCCTCACGCCAGTAAGTAATAAGCATATTGAGTTGTATGTATGTTGTTGTATGCGAGTCTATGGTGCTGTACGTAGTTACCGAAATTCCGTGGGTAAATAACTTAACCAAATATGCAAGATATGTTCAAATAATTTTGACAATACCTTTTGGTCTTAGTTAATTACTTTTAGAATTATTATTTTTTATTATATTGGCACAATATAGTCATACTCACATGGTATTCTAATGGATGTAGATACTGACAACGATCCTCGGTACACTTCCAAGGGTTCGCCGACTTTAGTAAGTAATGGGGGTCCGGCAACATTACAAGCTTGCCTCATTACCTTTAGTCCCAACAGTAAGGATGAAAATACAGTGTTTACAGTCAAAAGTATAAGATTACGTGTAAACCAAAGGTAAACACATAGGAACTTTATACTTATAGATAGAATAAGATTGATAGCTGGAACAAGCATCATTTGATAAAAAAACCTCTTAAAGCTCCTTAAGTCTCCCTCGTCTTCTTTTAAGGAAAAAGAGATGAAGATGAATGATGTGTATTGTAAAATTTCGATGGAAATATCAATGTTTGTTTATGGAAGTAATAACGCATGATTGTGATTGCATGCATGCATTTGAGATAATTATATGCAACGATATAGCATAAGTGAAGCTGGGACATTAGAACTAGCAGCGCCTTTCGATGGCATGATGTATTCGCTATTTAATACCACTTTGTAGTATTTCTTTTAAAAATCTATAAAATTGTTTTTTTTAAAGCTTTTTATTTGACGTACCATAACACATAATATTTTTAATGGAATTGCATGAATTTGTATTCATAGCTCTTCTAGCTATCTGACTCTATGAAAATTGTGTAATACATTTAATTTGCAAGATATTTGTATGTTTTATCTATGATATCTCTATTTATATGAAAAGTTATATTTTGCTGCTTTTCGCAGCTATTATTTTATTTTGTTTGAAAATGTGACTTTGGAAAGTTTTATTTAGGAACGGATAGCAATGAAACAAACTTTAAGTATTAAGTGATGTTTGCTGCAATATATTATTGAAAACCAGCACGAAATTGGTTAAGCCGTTTCTCTTTCTTCTTCTTTCGAGATTAAAGTGAACAAATGCACGGACAAACAGACAAAAATTCTAACAACTATTGTATTGTATTGCGTTAATAAAGGCCCCTAATAATAGTTTTTCTCATACATATATCGTTCATGTACAGATAGCGATCAGTTAGAGTTTTAGTATATGTATAGATAATATACATACGTGTAATGTAAACGTTAAACGCATGAGTTTGAACTTTAGTATAGAAGGAGCTCATAACACCTTAAGTGTTAATTTTAAGTACTAATTTAGCAATATTACAATGTATAAGATGTTACAGTCATATACCAATATATTACCGTATTAATTATTCATGTTTAATTGGACCATTGTTCGCCTGAGTTCAGATTACCGCTATACATGCTAATTCTTTCGTTAAGCAAATTGGTCTCAAGCAATCCGGCTCCAAATATCATGGTGTCAGCGACATTTTGTAAATGATACGTTTCATCTTAATAGTCGGCAATAGGAATATAGTTGTGACTTAGTTAACGATTATTTATGGTTAGTTACAAACTCTGGGATGTAATGGGAACTTAATAAAATTATTATGTAATAATTTAAATTATTGTGTAAATGTATTTTACGTCTACGTCTGTCATGGCTACTCTACAAGCGGCTTCAGTGCGGATTGATGTACAAATTAATAAACAACTCGATTATCGAAAGTTCTTGAGCTACCCGATGGCTTCTAAAATGTATTAACCGCTTCGATGTAAACCAAGTTTGAAAAGTTATTTATTTATAAGTTAAAGATTTCACTCAAAGAAGTACTCGTGAGGTGGTTCTTGTGATTATCCACCAGTATCGTCAGTACGATGGTTTTATAGCAGATTTTCCGTAGGCAGTGCCCGGATTTGAATCGCTCGCCTATTTAAAGTTACGTGATGTTAGAAATTAGTTAACAGTTGTTTCGGTAACAGAAAATATTATGATGACTTTTGAAATCATAAAGAATTATTACGTGAAACTAATTACGACACAAATTCATTCCTCAGCGAGACACGTTATGGCACTTAAGCTCGTAAAAATGTGGAGAGAAGTAATTATATTTACTTATTAATTAGTTATTTCAAAATAAGTAAGAATTTTCAAAATAAGTATAATTAGCCAGTCTCCGAGATCACTCACGGTAGGGATTTGTTGAAGCAATGGTGTAGTTTGACGTTCGAAAAGTGTTTGTAAAAACCAACTTCGAAAAAAATATTAATTCATTTCAGTGCCGTATAAATAACAATTAATATAAAAAAAAATTAAATCAATTCGTACTTAGGTAAAAAAATATTTTAGTAAATATTTGTTCTCCCATACAAACCTAAAATTAATTAATTTAATCTAATTCATGAATTAATATTTGAAAAAACTGTATTAACATCAAGTCATCTACTATAAGTTTAAAAACCTTATTTGAACTATAAATGAATTGAACACTATAACTATTGACTATAAATATTGACGACTGACGATTGATTTAATTTTACTAATAACAAGATAGATGTTCGTACTTTAAGTAAGTATTTTGCACTATTATAATACTTACTTCATCAGTTATGTGGCGTGAACGTGAACCAGTTGACCCCACCGAAATCCACGCCGAATGTTTTATATGGATCAGTAGTAAGCCCACGCCAGTTGTTTATACCACTAATTTGACACCAATAAATTTTTGACGACGATTATTTTACTATTATTATTCTCAAAAGGCAATCGACCGTAAAATATGAAAAGAAATATGTAATTACTTTATGTATGTAGTTTTAAAAAACTACATTAAAATAATTTTTAAAACTTAAATATTTTTTCACTCCCGTTTGTTATTCTTAAATAAAATATATCCAACGCTTGGCGGCTAAAGTCAAAGAAATTTTGTTCATTACAAATACGGAAGAAAGAGACAACTAGATATTCTTTTTCATTTTAGATCGTCCTTGTAATGCCATTGCCCTAGCCTAGTCAGCTGTTCGTTTATTTACAGTGTGCTTAAAATTAAGAAAATGAAAATCGTCTCCTGTGGCTAAACTATTCGGTGGATTTTATTGATTTTTGGTATACTACCTGTATCCATTACTACCGGTACTCTATCCATTGTTTCATTTAATGTCCTAACGTCTGACACACCATGTATATTATTTTTAAAACAACATCGTTTACGTAATCTTAATAATATTATTCTAAGGGCTTTAGAAACAATTTTTTCCCCCTCTTATGGAAGGAGGACGGTGAATGCTACATGCATACCAGCGTCCTGGACGCGCTGGTTATGTGGGACTCTTACCCACTAAACACCAACCTGAAGTGGCTTTGGCCGTGCGACCTCTAAGCCTTCATCGGATACGACCCCTTCTTTAAGGAAAGAAGGGTGCTAGCGACGCTCCCGAGGGAGCATCCGCTTAGAAACAAATCAGTAGCATTCAATCATTAACGATCCCGTAGCGTAGGTAGAGTCCCTGCCCGGACAGGAAGGGAACCTGGGCTCAAATCCCGGCTAGGGCAAACGTTTATGTGGCAGTTAAATATTTATTCTTGAACCATAGGTGTTTGTGATTACACATTTGTGAACGTCCATGCCACCCGCAACTCGAGGAATTTTAGTGCGAGGGAGTATTTACGTAAATATTTTATTATTATGTATATCACAAACCAAAAGTCTCTCGGGTAAAAGATGTAAGTGGACCCGGTAAGTTGCAAGGCTTACGTGGGACACACGTACGAGTACAACACGTAGAAAAGCCCTTTTGAGACACTTTAATGATTAGATATGTAGTACACATGGCAGATACCATCCTCGACTACATAATTCTGTCACATTCGAAGATGGTACCCGCCGCGTGTACATTAATTTTAGAAGAAAGTAGTCTAGTGGTTAATGGCTGAATGGTTTTGGTGAAGTTTAGGTGAAATAATAAATGCGCTATGGACTACTATTAATATCTGCCGTTCAAATTGCGTCATAACTAAAAATGTGGCAGGTGGTGAGGTGACTTGTCGTTCAATGAATGGCTCACCGTTTAGTAGCACATGCCTAAGGGCAATGTTGTAGAGGGTGTAGAATAGTAAGAGTTATTGCTCTTAAAGTAAGAAACGTAACTCTTAACGTAAGAAAGGATTTTTGGGAAATTCACCACTGAGAAGGTGAAATGGAGGATGTGATTTTTTTACGAAAGTTTATTAAGTCGAGATGTTATAAAATCAAAAAAGCTGATCGTCGCCCTAGTTACTCGTCTAGTTCTTGTACTATTAATTTTTGCAAGTGTGTTATGATTACATAACAATACAATATTATGGTACCCCGAGCTGGTATGATGGACCTTGTAGATGGCGGACGGAATGCCTACAAGTAAACCCGTGTTTATTATTTATTTTATTATTGTTATTTATTTATTTTTTATCGAGTTTGAGCTGATTAGTTTAATCTTGATGTTTTTAGTAATGGAACTGGAATATGCCTGACGAACTCCTGAAATACAATTAGTAAACTCAGCAAGATTAGGCTCATTAAATTTTTATTGACTATTTCTATTCAATTTGTCTGATGCCGAAGACCTGGTGATGGTTATAAAAAGAGAGCGCGAATTTTGTGACTTTATGTTTATGAAGAAAGTAATCTTTGAAATCACGGCATGTATTTGAAAAATTCTTTTACCATATTGTATTAAAATTATATTGTATTATTGTATTAAAATTATACTGTAGAGCCATTATAGTATTCGTCAGTTTTGTCTAAATTTGTATTAATTTAGTTTGTTATTTTTCAACTTCAAATTAAATAGTCCGAGTGATGTCGGGACGGGCCACTGGTGACATATAAAGTTTCTAAATGTGAAAAGGGAATATATCCGGTTACTGTTTCTTCATCAACCTTGAAATTATTTATTTACTTCCCGGAATCCTATCTTATTCACAACCTTAATGTGCATCATTAAAATATGTACTCCAAATTCTTACTTAAACGTTCCACTCATTCACCAGAATTATCACGCATTTCCGGCGAACAACGCTTGCCAAAATTTAGATCATAAATTATTGTTGCCTGACGCATTATTGCAAAATCTATTACAACATACCACGTGAGTAAATATTACGTAGAGGTTACGTACGGTTGCATTGAATTATCTACGCGTAATGTTTGTTTATTATATATTATACCCAATAAGTAACAGACGTTGCATAGGTGCATGGAGTTGCCTTTTGGAGGTTGCTAGACTATATCTCTTCTAGTTGAATCAGCAGTAGTAAGGTTTCTTACTTGTTTAAAATGATATTACTGTCCTTCCAAAAAAATGCTTGATTCGGTTGCAGTAGCGGTGCAGAACCAGTTAACTTTCAGGCTTCCTGCTATGCTCGTGGCCGGCGTGACCTCGACATTGATTTTAATGCAAGGCAATAAAATAAAGTTAAATTAAGATGCGGTCAATATTGGAATGGTAAACGATTAGTGGCAAAATTCCATGAACACTTTCATGTTTCTAAGGGCACGTGCAGCTGTCAGACCCGCTTTATAATCAGACAGATTATTTATCTAGCAGACGTTAGGTTGGGGGACTTAGGACGGCATAAAAACTTCCAAGACATGGTTAACTACTAACTTTCTCATCAACCCACAATAGAGCAGTGTAGTGGAATAGACTGTAGGTTTCCTCGATTACAAGGAGAGACTCGTGTTCTAAAGTGGGTTGTCAATAGGTTGAAACCCCTCGGTCCTGCAGCAAGGCATGAATCGTTTCGTCTCATGGAACAATTCTCCACGTTTGAACTTTTGGTTCGAAGTTATTTTGACAACGGTGGCTTATTGTCGCCATGTAATTCTTTTTCGTAATCTTTCAGGTTACAATAGTGCAGAAAAAATTAATTCTACAATATTCAGAAAGAAAAGAAAACAAAAAATTTGTATAATAATTGTAAATCCTTAAAATTTTACGAGAAACAAATTATTCATGGGAACATTTATTGTCACACCCCATTTCTTATAATCTGGACGGCCTATGTATGTACTGGAAGGAAACAGGTTAAATTTCGTACTCATAATACTGTTTAGTGATCGAACGCCAGATGTGTACCGCAAATAACTAACATAAATTTTGGAAGTAAATGTTTATATTTTTTGAAGAATGTAAGGATACAATTTTCACCAATTATGAAGAATTATTGCAGCTAGCTGTGCGAAAAATAGCTGAATAAAATTGTTTAGATAAAACATTTCTGTATGACGATACGTTTCCTTTTTTTAAGACTTTTTTATTCATGCTAGAAAGTTATTAAAACTGTAATGGGATGGAAGCACAGAGGGAGGCAGACCATTCCAATGCTTCGTGGTACACATTATAAATGACGAAGCCAAACACGTCGTCTGTATCGAAGTTTACGATGAAAACTAAGTCGCCATGAGTCGAGTCCTTCCACAGTGGATAGGGGACTCAAATCGATTAATTCTTGCGCCCACTTTTCATATTAACTGGACAAAAAATATAAATTCTGTACACATAATACTAGGAGTGATTAAAAACCAAATAGGTACCATTTTATTAATGGGTTAATTTTGACTTTATGTTCGATATATTGTTGCTGTGTTACGATTTGAATTTTTAATGTAAATTGATCGGACAAGAACTCAAAATTAGTAGAGGAAAAGCTATGATTTTACATACTGCGCAGTTTTTCATAATGTCCTCCGTGATAACGTCTATATATATCGTTTAGAATTTATAAACTGAAGTCATATTAATGCCTTTAACCTGTGCTCAAGGAGTCAAACGATGCCAAATAATTAAGACGTCACTAAGCCTTTTCGAAGTCTTTCTTGTATTACATCTGAACTACTAAAAATATTTCATGGTTGATAGTATTCTATTAAAAACATTAACATGGGACTAAGTTGGGTTGTATAGAACACAGTGACCTCCAAAAGAAGAATCTTAACTCTTTTCTGCGTGCGTTATTCAGCAGAAAGCACCCCGGGCAGGGAAGGTTATATTACAGAAAGTGGAAGAAACTCCTAACACCACCACTTATTTATTCTTATTAATTCTTATTAATTAACTTATTTATTCGTTACATAAGATTGATAAAAATATAACCTACTAACAAGTAACATACAAGTAACTAAACCGACTTACGCATTTTAATAGGATAAAGTAGTCATATTAGTAGTGTGTCCATATACATAGTTATATTGATTAATTTTCCCTGTAAATATAAATAATATTTAGCCCGATTAAGCCGAATATATCCCGTGGCGAGAATCGCTTTCTTTATTGGCAAACCCTCTAAGCGTAACCACAAATATATTTTGGGCTAAGATTTATAACTTAATCTATACTGACCCAAAATCGGGGTTAGTAGTATATCGATGAAGTATATTCAATATCTAACATGGTGTAGTGGAAATTAAGGCTTATAAAAAGATAAGTGATAAGATAATATCATAAATAATTAGTGTCGAAGAAGGGAATCGTTTGTAGGAGCAAATACCATCAAAATATTAACATTCTAAGTAAGACCTATGAGTAGTAACGCGATATTGAAGTAATGTTAAGACAAGTAATGTTAAAGAGTTCATTGTCTGATGGTTTATGTCAATCGTAAGCAATCGATGGTGTTAAATAACTTTGAGCGAAAATTTCTTCAGCGCTTTTGTTTTACAAAGGGTACGTCAAGCAGACAGTTTTGGCTGCTAAACAACAATCATTAAGCCATGCATAGGGTCTTCCGATGCCTGGATTGGTCACTAAACACTTTACGAATCTACGCTGAACCAGTACATTACAGGCCTTCGTATTACTCAGCAAGGGCCATATCCAATACTTGTTTGTTATCAGTTCACTCACTCACTCGTTTCGATATTAATAACCGTATAGCGTGCACGTTTAATCATAATAAGATTTAAACTTGACTTATATTGTTTAAATCAAGTAATTATTTTATGATACTTTGTAAATATAATAATTAAAAATAAAATACAGTCCAATTGAGAACCTCCTCCTTTTTTGAAGTTGCTTAAAAATAGATTAAGTTGGTGAAAGTATTAAGTGCTTTTTCTGGGGTAGAGATTTGTAAACTTAATCTTCTATACATTAGAAGTTTATCTATGTGTAAAGCTTTACTAACATCACAGGGATTCGAACCACAGCCTTAATTAAACTGTACATCTAAATGTTTCGTACACGCTTTCTAAGTATTACTACTGTTAAAGACGTTTCTAAGTAAATATACTTCAGAAGAGTAAAATAACAATTTATTACTGTATATTATTCAATTAGTGCTGTCCTCTATGGCGTTAAAGGAGAATAAGCTATACAAGTCAATGCAATAGTTACATTAATTAACATTTAAATATAATTAATCTTATTTATATAACACTACCTAAATTTTTCATAAATAATTAGCATATCTTACGAAGGAAAATTAATGAACAAAGAAAATAGTTCAAAAAGTTAACCTCGTTTTCATTTACTTTAATTAGTTAACTTAAAACCTGACGTGATTAAAAGAAGCATGTTAAAAGCCAGCACTAGTTAGCTCACATTAAATAAGTAAATTTAAATAGAGTAAGAAATATTTAGGTCACCAGAGACTTGATGAAACTCTTTAGCTGTTCTAAAACACTCCACGAGTTATTCTAATGGATAGCTTCTTTATTGACTATAGTAAAAACTGGCGAACATTTATTTATTACGTAAATTACGGTAGTAAAATACAGCTGCAAACTGTTCAATCTGTATTTCTTTTTAGCTGTTGGATTTATTGAGCGTATACTACTACCACGGTAATTTAATGTAATTTAATTAAATTTCAATTTGTTCATAATATTAATATTATTTCAACAATACATAATTCCGGCTACATGTTAGCAGATGTTAATGTTTGTGATTAAATTGTCTGCTCGGTGACTGTAATCCTGATTCCGATGATTGTAATAAGGATTATGACCAATTTCACATTCAAAATTTTAGTTTAAAGCACACAAATTTTGCACTATGCGACTTTTGCTACTGTTTACATAATACTTATTGTACAACATACGGTATAGAGATAATTAATTAAAATAACATTATCTGAACGCCATAAGTACTAAATATATAAAAAGCAATTATTCTAATAATAAAGAAATTGTTAAAAACAACAGTATATTAGTAATTATATAGGCAAATAAATAGCTGTATGGTAAAAAGTTTAAAAAACATTTAAATAATATTTATCAATATTTTAATATTCAAATATATTGATTGATTTCTTTATTGATATTTTTTAATACATATGATAACTTTCTGATAAATAAAATTAAGTGAAGGAAATCGCATAAGTAACACTTTTAGAGGATTAATAAATTTAAATATGTAATATAGAAAATATGATTATATATATAATTTATTAGAAATAATTACATAAAGAATAAATGCGAAAACGTCAACAAATATGTTTATCCTTTTATCGAATATGGTCCTTCGTTGCTGTCGGCATTTGCATTATATTCTAAACAAAGATTGCTTTTTTTAATCTTGTTTTAATAAAATAAAATATCATATAATATATATGTATATATATCTATATATATATAATAAAAGAGGGTAGAATGATACGATTCGCCGGATGCAATTTCGCCGACCGCTATTTCAGATATGTAGTTTTGGTGTTTCCGTAAATGTACAGTCTAACTAAATTTTTTATCCATTCTGCCAAAAGGGAAGTCTTTGGAAGGACAATTTAATCTTGGGAGAGAAACGCGTTTTTGAAAGTGTTACAGCGTTTTGTGAAAAGCGATGAGGATATCATCATTCATTATACGCACTGTAACTATTTATTACGTTATAGTATTATACTGTCACGTGATATGCGTGTTGCATTGATATTATGGATAGATAATTGCAGCTTTTAACTGCCTTCAGAAATGCAAAATAGTTTTGAGCCTTTGGTTTTTGGTACTGGTGACATCGCACAGCCCGTTCATGACAGAAGGGTTGCAGGCACTCCAGGAGTCATTTATCTAATAATGTTGAATTGATGATAAATGTAACTGCACTCTTTAATAACCATAACTTAGGGCATAACATTATAGCAATATTTATTATTTAGACATAGTTTGACATATTTTGTAAACTCTGTTATACTTTTAGTTAAGAGCGATTGAACTCATGTTCAAGATTCCCAATTTCTATGTAGTTTTGGATTTGGACTTGGAGATTTGGATTAGAGCCGCAGTCACTGTTAGTATATGTCATATACGAGTAGGTGTAATAATTCTAAATTATAATATTAGTGACAGACGCTATAACTTTTATTCATGGTTAGTATTAATATATTAATACATTGTACGATTAAACAGAGCCCATCTATTGAACAGTCCGCTCCGAGATAATATATGCATGAAAATAATATGTTATAATCATACATAATTCAAATATTTTATGATCGTGTTACCTTTTTTATAATATCACATCATTTCCGTCTAAGAGAAACAAATTTTAGAAAGTTTTAATTGAAAACATGCTTACAAATTTAACACTTTTTTATAAAGTTAAATATAATTTCATTAATAGGTACCGCAGTTCTGTTACTGTATTGATATCAAACTTACTAAAATCAAAACTAGTTGAGTGTAATGACATTGTTTAACGAAGAGATTCGGGAGTGATTCTCGGCCAGGGAAGACATTTATGAAATCGATGTTTCTACTTGAGTGTTGACTATTTTTATTTCACACTTTATTCGAAACATTATTTCCCAAAACAAACTGCTTGTTTGCGTCCGCGAAGATTACTTATAAATCATGCTAGGACCGCCGGAGAGAATCGTAAATGGAATAGAATGGAGATAAAGATTTCGTGGCCGATTGCGTTAATAGTATTAAAAAAGTCAATAAGTACTAGAATACATCCAGTTCTAAGAACAAGAACTCGGAAGAGCCAGAGACGAAATATATGCTAGAAGAACCTTGTATGAAATTGAAGCATTAAAAAAATTCAGACACCCACCACCTCCTCTTTTGCCAGTATGGTCATTGAGTATTAGTACGAAATCAGGCAAATCCTTACTGAACTACACTAAAATCTAAAAATAAACCTAAAAATGTTTATAAAATAATAATAACAATAATAATAGTAACAACAATACTAAGGTAACATTTAAGGTAACAATGAAACAAACTTTTAAGTATTAGAAAATTACATTATATATATATGGGGGTGATCTCCGAAACTACATCCACGATAATCCACTGCACATAAAATAAAATAAAATAGTTGAAAAAATATTTTACTCTTTGAAAAATACATTATTTCCAATGGACTTAGGCCTTGGACTTATAATGTATATATTAAATTGTTAAACCTGAATGAAGTCGGGGCGGGCCGCTAATTATAAATAAAACAATAACACGTCCAAGTTTCACGGAGATGGAACTTATGCTATAAATATTACAATATTTAATTAGTATGTCTTCTCCGTCTACCATAGTTTAATTTAATTTGAGTCTTGGTCGTAATTTTAGTCTATTACACCGGATTTTACGTTACATATAAAATATGTGGTAATTCCGTATGTCATGTCATTGTGACGTGTTAGTTGTTATATTTATTAACGACGAATATAAAATATTATATAATCAGCGGTAGGAAGATACAAATGGCGCAAAGTAAACAATACTTAAACCACCATATCGTACTCTCGCCTATAATTCAAGGCCGTTTCAGAGCAGTAAAACATTGAAAAACCGTAGTATGTCAGGAACCAGATGATATTTGATTTAGAGTGACTTTAAAGAGGGAGGTGCTTACTTTGGATAATTTGTTGTTATTTCGGTGCTCAAGGTCCTTCCGATGTTTTGCTATTTTTATCTGATCCAAGGTGGACGTAAAAAATTTTCCAACTAAGGCGTTCGTCGTCGCAAACGACTGTAAAACGCCCCCCATTCGGAACGTTGACATGGATTACACCATCAAATGTCTACACCAGCTGCATACCAGCCGCATACCAAAGCATTTTCTAGCACGTTTATAAACTGCTTGTCTAGATCCAAGTAGAAACTCTGCATTGATAGTTATGGATCTGTTAAAGTTAGCCTTGGATATCCAAACGATCGCCTTTACGTCATGACTGGGATTTGAGATATGTGAGAGTGTGAGATGTGTGAGATATTACTTTGAACAATACTTTGTTCCTCACGTTAGTTCATCATATCAGCTCCCGGATTATTAATTATACAAGTGTGACAAGCAGTGGCAAGATCTTAAAATGAATCTATTCATTTCAATCGTTACAAAACTGTCTTAAGTTGGTACTGTTCTGCGAAGATGCTTCAGCAAGTGGAGCTTCAAATCTAAATAACCTGTACTCGCTTCACTATGGCAAATTCCTCGGGAGCTATCCATATTTTTGACTCATAACAAATTACAAATGTAGAAAAAAAAACCATTTAAATCTATTTATTGGTTTTATCGTGTTTTAAGTGTTGATTGATAGATTACAAAAAATATGTTTATCTACATTCAAATTTGAAAACATATAAAAGTATATACAGATTCTGTCTCGAATAAGAGGCATTTAAAAAATCGCGCATCTTAAATATATTGGATTTTCGTATTATGCCCATTATCTAAAAATACTTGACGAAGAGTACCTATAACAACGCACATTCGACACTTGTTACGTTTTTATAGTAGTGTAAATAAATTAGGTAATTTTCTATAAAGTAATTTCATTTTTGAACAATGACTGCACAGTTCTCTCGAATATCACTTCTAATATGTATTTTTCTCGACAACTCGAATATGTCAAAAAGAAAAAAAAAACATGTTTTTGCTCTCAATGAAGTCAATTAGTACAGTGCGTCTTTTTTGATGAACTTATTTATTTATTTATTTATTTATTTATTTAAACTTGTATTCACAGCGTTACTACCAATGTATGTTAACCATTACACATATATTGAACTCAAGCCAAATCGAACACATATTTTGTAG
>PDGT01000004.1:9773264-9799295 GCA_003671415.1 Megathymus violae | reverse complement strand
ACTTTGCCATTGTTGTTTTTGCAAAAATATCACGCTTTGAGATATAATTATTAACTTTGGCGAACTATTAACTGTTAATAAATTATATTTAGTACTTTACACTGTGTTTGTGAGGTTACATAAAAGGCTACAAGTGAAAAGGCTACATAACTTAAATTTAACCCAGGTCTCTCTGTATCTTTTAAGAATAATATTTATTAATGAGCATAATTTGAACACACAAACAGTCAACTGCAGGACACTTATGTATCCCCATGGTTGAGGACGATCGAAACATTCTTGATGGCTTGCCATGAGCAGATTGGTGCAATATTAGCAAACTGTAATCATCAGAATTTGTCAACGGGGGCTGAATTTTGTTTGATAATAGCAACCTACTATGTAACATAATAGTCGACTATACTATATAAGACCATGTTTAATAGTCAAAATAATGGCTAAATTAAATATAGAACTTTATGGTTTTATTATTATTGATGTTCATGATGCGTAAGATCTCGAATCCCTTTGGATTTTTAGTCTCAGTAAGCAGTAAAAGCTTTGTGATTAGAAAATCAGTCTATTGGGACGGTACTTTGTCGAGGATTGAATCTTATACGCAGCTCTAAGAATTGAAAATACAAATATAAGCATGCTTACGAGTTCTTAATGTTTGGGAGCTGTGTGTAGTTTGCCAACCTGCATGGGCCAATGTGGTGGACTTTGTAACTTAACTTTTTTTACTTTAACAGAAAACTTGATACAATATTTTATAAAACTGAAAAAATAATAATAACTACAATATTTACAAAACAAACTGAAAAGTGTAAATTAATATAAATAAAAAGATATCACGGTTACAAACTGGAAGTCTGTAGATGAGTTTTCAATTAATTTTGCTATATTTATCTTAACCCATCAAATTGCACGGCAGATCTTTTGAAATTGAATTCTTTTGTTTATCATGGTATTTACAAGGCTTCGAGTTCTTATGTTTTTTGTGGTACTGGCAATGTTATCTATACTAATATTATAGCTTTGTATTTTTGCATGTTTGTAATGAATAAACTCAAAAACTACTGGTCAGTGTTAAAAATTATTTCACCGTTAGAATACTACATTATCCCTGAGTAACATAGGCTATATTTATTACTAGAAAAATTAAGGGATCCTTGCTAAAACTTCAGTAACGTGAACCAAGATGTAAAAAAATTTGCTTAAACATTTCTTTCATCGCATACGCTGCGGAAACTATTGATAAAGTACACCCGTGCGAAGCCGGGGCGGGCCGCTTATCTTTTATATAGTTGACTAATCTAATTGGTTGCTTGGTCTTATGTGGTCCACTGTTGATCACGTGCGACTAAGGATACTTACAGTTTAAATTACCATGTGGTTCTAGCGACCGATCAACGTGTCTGAAGAACTAATGCGGGCAGCAGCCCTCAAACAAGGCTCAATCGTTAGTATCAAACAATAATAGTCAGGTTCGGCTAAAGGCCATAAAATTTTACCAGCAGCAATCCCGAACCACTACCAACCGCTTCAATGGGACGATAACTTAACGGCTATGGACGTTACAATATCAGAATACATTTATGAAACTTAATTTTTGTAATGTGGTTAGCGAGTCTATAAAAGCGATACGAAAAAAAATTGTTAGGTAATTGGGTATTTTGATTTTGTTCAGGAATTCTGAAGATTTTAGATATTGAGTAAAGTGTGATATCGTGTAGTGAATAATAAAGAATTAATACCTAACAGGTAAGTATCAGTATAATAAAACAAAAGGTATGAAATATTCCAAAACGCGTAATAGGCCGCTCGGGAACTAGTTGAGATTAACCCGAGATCTCCACCTTTCTATCATATCCAATTTATTACCGACTTTCTATTAAGAGCAACCCGCCCCGACTTTTCACGAGTGCAAATTACTAATGAAGAGAATGAGAAGTGCGCTTAGCAGAAAAATATAAAATAGGTATATTTATTATGTTTATTTTATAACATATCTCTCTCACCAGTTAGTCGAATTAAGAAGTACTTTATCTGTCAGTTAATTCATCAAGAAGGGAAATCTCATTGACTTATTGGTAAGACAAATGTCAAACCGAATCTTTCTTCGAGCGAAACTATGAAACTTTATATAAATTTTTATTCAAAAATACCATCAAATTTTTCCTTACTGTATGTACTCGTATGTACATAAATAATTGTGTGAATACACGTAGATCATTGGAAAAGGAAATGGATACAAACGCGTCTTGCGGTGAAGGCCGAAATGTAGCAGCTGCGTTATTCTTGAAATTTGATTTCAATTACGGAAACAATTCCAAAACTTTTATTAAAAGAGAATATCTTATGATTTGCCTTTAAGATGTTTTAATATTTAGAAATACTTTCTTTAAAGTTCACGTACCATTTGAATGCAAAATTCTCTAAACTCTGTTGTTCTGAAGTAAGTAGATTCAAAGTTAACAGTGCATTATAATATTTATTTTGATCAAAACAATATACCTAATAGTGATAATATAATAATGCTTTATGACGGTAAAAAAACATAAAGTACACTCATCAAACAAGTCTAGTAATCAATAATTATATCTTTCCTTGCCAAAGGTATGCAACTTTTTTCGTTCCAGATAATATACTAATGGTTATAAAAAAAATCCATTTTCTTTTGCTTATGCCACTCTGGATTCGATAACCTCCGAGTTGATGTATCGCAGATAGAGCAAGGAAAACGGTGTCCACAACTCGCCCCGGTAGCAAATCGTCAGGTGCGTACTGAGGTCTAGTACGAGTATGTCCGAGGAAGTAGTGACGAGGTGTGGGCCCTTGGCGTCTTAAGATCGGATTTATTCACGGCACCTTTGTCAAGAATAATAAAAGCTGATTTCTTATAAAGAGACGATAAATTGTATTCTATCGTAGGAATAAGCTCTGAGGCACAAACCGGACCGTGCTTAAAAATTCACTCCTTTTCTACTTATTATTCTTCACTCTTCATTGTTTCTTGCGATTTTATTTTTGTTTCTTGCATTAAGACAGATTCTGTACCAATGCAACTGATTAGTATAGTGAATGAATACGTTATTTATAAGCAGAAGGCCTATTTCAAGAATATGAGTCGCCGCGAATAATTATTACAGCGCCACTCTATCCAATCCACCAACTAGTTTAACCTAATATTGTATTATGTAATGTTAATGTAAATAAATATAAATTAAAGGCCTTCACTCCTGTAAATATAATATATTATATATAAATACTCCTATAAATATTCAAATGCAACGGACGTACAAATGTATAAAGTTTGGATTTAGGTATTTCACACAAACATAATTAAATAAATTTTTAATTATGTAGAATTATTAAACACGTCAAATTATTACTAAAAATAATAAAATCTTAATTAATCGACAGGTGTTGTTTATATAATCGTTAATTGTAAATAGGATTTATTCAAGACGTCACGGACTGTCGAACATGTAGTGTTCGATAAAGATTTTATACATATTTCGCAAAATCCTTTTTTACAGAAAAAAGGACCTGTAACTTTTGTTTTAGTATCTATACTAAGTATAAATAATAAAAAACTTTAAATAAATTAACCGAGTTCAAAAAGAAAAATCACAAAATTGTACTAAAATCGATATTATATTAAAATAAAATATTATTACATATATACCGCACCACACACTGAAATTTTATAATGATTATAAGCGTCATGTCTGCGTATTTTTATATAGAATAAGTGAATGCTTGACAAAAATCCCACCTGATGGAATGTGGTGATGAAGTGTAAGATGTTGAACGTACTAACTTATAAGTGCCTATTCACTCTCCTCTTGAAGACTGCCACATTGTAAGAAGGCGGGACCAACGCCGGCAAGTTTTTCCAGTCCTTTACAGTACCCACAATTAATGACGATGTAAACCGCGCCGTCCCTTATAGGTGGTATGTTCACTACATAAGGATGGATACCCGCGCACGTCGAGTTGCCCGATAGAGAAACGGCAATGGGAGAATTATTTCGAAAATTTCTTACGCACACTCTCCAAAATTTATCCTATAGAAGACCGAGAGACTGGCCTAAGGCACCGCTCAGTTGTTTCTGTCGACTAATCACAGTGCCCCGGTAGGTAGGTTAGGACTTAATTCTTAACAATTATAGGCTACTGTTGCTTTGGTCATCGGTTCAGCATACTATAATGATGAATCCTAGACGCCGAAACCTCGTTGATGGCTTTGCATTAAAACCGGTATCAATGGTAAACAGTTTCAAACACAGTTGGATTATTATTATCCGTTAAGGAGTTACATTTTTTTTGTTTTCAAGACACAATCACTCCTGAAATGGTCACTAATGGGCTGCTTTTGCAATTTTAATCTTATCACAACAATTATATTTAAACACGACTAAAATATTAGTATCTGTTAAGAAGTTCCACTCGTCGTTTTCAGGATCCATCATCAGATCCTCTCCTTTTTCAGATTCTGTACACGTAAAGAAGATAATTATATCAAAATCGGTTCATAAACAACGGAATTGCGGCTGTCTATTCAAAAGATGTGCAATGTAAAAATAAACAAGAAATTTTTAATTTGAGAACTCCTTAAAAAAAAACCCTAAAAACTGAAAAAAAAAACTCAACAAAGCTCACCCCTAACAAATTCAAATAATACTGAAATATATTATCATATAAATATCTCTCGTTTAATAGTATACTAGTCGCTGAATGAGTCTTATAAGCTTACACAGCAATTACGTAGTAAAGAAATAATTCATAAGGAAATTGTCCAAGTGTTAAGCAATTAAAGTACAAGAGCAATTTGCTCAAGAAAGTAAAAGGAAATTGAGGTTAGGGACTAATGAAAGAGCAGCTTTGGTCGCAGTGCAGATATCAACACTCCGATAGGTTACGGTTTACTAAGCGGGTCTGAAATTTGACTCTTCCTGCATTCATAGATTTTTATTAACTTTTACATTTAATTTAAACAAAAGCTAAATATCCAACGTAAAAATATCAAAAAAAATTAAATTCATTCTGAGAAAAATGCAGTAAATATAATAATCTGGTATCTGTGGAACACCTAGAATATATTCTACCAAGTTGTTTTGGTACTCATTAAGGATTGAAGTGAGTGGGGTTCATAAGAAGTTTAATGGCAAGTCTGAATATTACAATTTTTGAAAACACCTTTCTAATAAGACAATCGCTATTTAATGTTATCATTATAACTAATGCTGAATCATAATAAGTTTTTGCCCGTGGCGATTCTCCAAGCAACTCAACAATATGCGTAAGCAATGAAGTTGATCCTACTTGAATTAAAACTAACCAAATAGTCTTAAGAACGGTATACCTAATAGACAATGTATAATGTGCATTACCCTCTTCTATCTCTATTATGACAATTATCGTTCATTAAATCAAATCCATTAAATCAATTTGGTCCACTTTGGGTCTTCACGTGATGTCTTATTGGTTGCAATATTGTTGTTCTATCGCACCAAAAACAAATATATGTTTTTGGAAATTAGTTACAGAAGTGTAAAACATATTACATTCAAATAAAAGCAACATTTGTGAAGACCCCAGTAAGGTCGAAGTCAATTTGTACCCGAAAATCCTTTCCGCCGATGGAGCCTAATAAAATATTTCTTGTTACGTATCAACATTTGGCCATATTCTGCGAAAGGAAACTTGAAGACGAGTCCCGAGAGACATTCTAAAAGCGTATAAAGTGCTATGTGGTATAGAGAGCGTAAAAGCATCTATTGCTTTTCACTGTTATACTATGCATTGAGAACGGGACAAGCGCTGGAAATATGATGATAACATTTGAATACCTGTAAAGCAGATTAAGCAATACTATGAAATAAATTTTTAACAGAGTTACTTTATTTACATATACATTCATTATTTACTTTTTTATGTATTGTATGGCTCAGAATAAAAGTAAAAATGCGATGATTTTATTAAAAGTCGACATAAGTCGGTGAGTTCTATAGACCACTATTTGTTAAAAGTCAATTTGTTTTCGAAAATCTCTTCCGTATCCGTAATGGAGTAATATAATATATCTCTCGTTACACGAATAGATATTTGCTTTCATTCACAGGAAGGAAATCTAAAAGTCAACCTTCAAGATATTTTGAACGTATGTAGTGAGTATACATGCTACAAGTAAGAGTAAAAACATATACAGCTATATATTTATAAACATATAAAAATATAACAGCGCATATAGTCAGACACCTTGTGACATTAGTTTTTGATCGACTGACTAAAGCAACTTCAGACGGGGTCGATTGTTCAATAGTTGATGCCTGTTGGCAAATTTTATGAGACAAGACTTAAAACCATTATCAATAAATAGCAGTCGTTAAGTCATGGCAAAAGCTTCTATCAAAATAACTTCCGAGACTTGTTGGCTCCTAATATATGTAGGAGGAGCGAATACATTCGGTAGAACTATTCTGCGCAAATTTGAAATGCTCTGTCTGACTCTCTAATAAAACTAACTAATAAACCAATTAGATTTACCATAATTATAATCCCATTGCATCTATCCATATAGATTATATGTATATATAATTCATCTTATAATAAAATGTCAGTACGAGTCAAATTATGCTGAGATCCTGTGTATACAAAACATAAATAACAATATACCTATCCTCTAATAAATTGTCGGTCAGCATCTAGTCCATCATCATCAATGTCGCCATCAGTAAATAAAATGTCATTAATAAGGTGTTCATTCTGGCACAATGAGAAAGTTTGAAGATCTAATATTATCAACCAATCATTCAATGGTCAACCAGACTCTGAAAGGTTTATCATGAATGGATAAAATGGGAAACTGGGCACTGATATTCGTTCATTACAATAAGTTTTTAAGACAGAAGTTTAAGGAATATATTTCCCAATGCAAAGCGAGGGTGGGACGCTAGTGACACTGCACCATCGTTTCTACATAACAAAGATACCGTTAAAAATATGGTTTCAATCGTCTATCCGAATACACCAATTAGTTTATGTATAGATTATATATATATATATATATATACATATATATGAATTTACATTATTCTCATATCTGTTTCATCTCGGAAAAGCCATACCACGTATTTGTAAAGCGTGATGTAGCAGTAAAAGCATTCTCTACTGCGGAGACGGCGTCGTGTTACACATTACATTCTGTTCGTTGGCTTTCTCAGATAATACACTATTATGTTTGCTTTCTCTATAATGTTTGTAGTTTTTAAAATATATATAACGTTAAAAAATGAGCATTATTATGATATGGTTTTTGAAACGAAAAATTTTTGCTCTCCATAAATAATCTATGTAGGGCATAAATTGTAATATATAGATATATTAAAGTAGTAGTATTGTATATATTGTAGTATTTAGTCACTCACATGCTTTGTAACTTTTATAATATTGTCTTGTTAAACGTCTTTTATAATTTCTTTTATCTCTTATCCAGTTATTTTGTAATTTATTTATTAGTTTTATTGTAATGAATGTTTTCTTATTGTTTTCAAGTATTTAGCAGCATTTCGTAGTTACTTTTATTTTGAATGTGTTTTTCCCTCTTTTGTAACAATATTTTTAGACCAACGAAAATAATTAGAAATTCAAAATTTTGTCACTTAAAACACGTTCTATAAATTTAATGCTATCGCATATAAATATATAATAATATATTCGATATTAATGACAAGTTGTTTGGGAAAACAAGTAATGTCAGTCTTTGGTAATTTCCCACTGACGACTGAGATTTCCGCGCGCTGAACGCTGGGGACTCAGATCGTCTCGTGGGCCGTAACGCATACTCTAGTCATCGAGGTCTCCGGCTACTCAATGCCAGAGACTTCAATTGTTTCGTGCGCCCTAACGCACGCTCTTGTCTTCGAAGCCTCCGCGCGCTACACGCCGGAGAAATGACGGAACTAGTAGTTGTAGGCCGATCGATATTACCAAGTGCCCTTACCTCTTTTATACTAATGTAACTTATTTTATTGTAATCACCCTGATTATTTTAATTTAATCTATCATGTATGAATCTAACATGGATCATCGCCAAACAAAACATTAAATATTGTTTTTGTAACGATTCACCGTTTTTTTTAGAATTGTCGTAATGCCTGATGTGTACTGTACTAACCACCATAAGATGAGTGGTACGGATAGGCTTAGCTGAGCTTGGAAAGTTCTAATATTGTACGAAGAGATGACTTAATAATTGAGATCTAACTATTGGAATAGCGTGAAGGATGATGGATTTGTTACCCCTTTATTGTGAGAGGACACTCAAGTCTAGGAAGTGGGGCAACCAAATTAGAAGAGAGAGATTTGCCCTAAGAAATTTCATAAATATTATAACGGGAAACTCTAATAATCTGATTAAGTCCAAATTAAACAATTGCATTTAAAAGTATACATGTAGAAAAGGAAACTGAAAAGAGAATAAAATTATGAGGAAATTTTTAACTTATAGGTAAAAGTTTCGTCATCAAATGAATGTTCGTTTACAAATGATGAACAATGATAATAAGAGACTCGGGTTGTCTTATGTTTGCTGTAACACTCTCTAAATGACGCACAACACGTCAAATTTTATTCCGATCAAATAATCGAGTCTAATGGGTTTGAAAATTTCAAACTTTGTCATTATTTCGAAATAATTCAAAAACCGAAAATTTAGGTTAGTTCAAAATATCATGGACTTTCAAAACTAGCAAAACTTATTACAAAGGAATTTATTCATTTAAGTAAGTGGGGATCGTCGTCGTAACAATAAAGATGTCATAGAGAAGTTTCAGGCCCAGATTCAAGTGAGGTATCCACTTATTTTATGTTAACTTAATAAATATGAAATACTTATTTCACAAGAAAGTATAATATTCTTTAGTTATGAAATAGTTCACGAGTTCAAGTATGTTTTGTTAACACAGTCAGCTTCGTCAGTCATTGTCGAAAGATTTATTACTTATTCACCAGCATGCGCGGTCTCTGAGAAGCTATTCTGGTTTCTTTCACCCTTGCATTATCATGTTTAATACTGGATTTATAAGTATACGCATTGCGAAATGCTAAGTCTGCAAATATGTGGTATGGTCTACTAAGATGAATGTTTGTTGAAAGTAATTCATAATAATTATCTTATTGCACGGCATGGGTTTCGTTCCCTATAGGAATAATCAAGGACATGGTCCACTATGCTAAGTACGAAGCGGCTAACTTCACATATATTATAAAGATCTGTCAGGTACCCCAGCTTCTTAACGATTTTATGCCAAGTTTTTCGAAATGATTTCTTATTTACCGAAGCATAAACCAATTAAAATGATAAATATTCTATAAAAGGTAATTTATAAGACATCGGCAAATTAGAGATGCATGTATAAATCTAATAATCGCCGTGGTATATTAAGGGAAATATTTCTATAGAGCTTTTAAGTGTGCACCCTTTGTGCATTGTGAAAGAAAGACACTTGTGTTGACACTTAAGATGCCATTAGCTTTTTAGTACCATTTTGTAGTTTTTTATTCGGTTATATTTTTTATAAAGTTTCTTAATTAAATTTTCAATTAGCTCCTTCAAATTAACTATCTCCCTTAAGCATAATCTGTTTGTTTTCAAAATTTTAAGATTTCCCTCTTGTGAATTCACAGTCACACAACTGTGGATCATCTATTGTAGAAATCCATTGCATTCTTCTTCTTATTCATCTCTTGAATCTTGAGGATATAGAAAAATTAGTTTGGGACTTTGTATCTACTTCGTATTTCCAGATAAGTCAACACAGTTACAATAAAACCCGAAAAAGTTTCTGAGACTTATTTAAAGTGAACGCACTGCAATAGAATCGACAAAGGTATAATAATATCTTCTAACATTAGCATTAGTAAAACTATCCGAGAGAAATATATATAAAACCAATCAAATTTAATCAAGGAGCAGTATTTGGTTTGAACGACGGTTCCCCACACGAAAATGACTTTTTCATTTATTAACAGGGATACATTTTCAAAAATAAAATGAATTTGCTTTTGGAGAGATTAATTGATGGGATATGTGGAATTTTTAGTCAGTAAAACCCCAAGGCAGCTAATTGGCGTAAAAATTTATATGTTAAGGCTAACAAACAGATAGCAGAATCGCTAGGCTCAATGACGAATATGGGTTCTTGTTATTGTTTCTGGCTTACACAGTTACTCTCCGAACAACGATGCTTCAGGAACTACTCGTGCTGAATAGTTGGATGGAAATCGATTACCAAATACCACTATTATGACTGCGTCGAAGAGATGACGCAACATACATACATTGCTGGAGTGCCCAGCGTGAGACAACGAGCGTTGTGAACTCGACACAACAGTATAAAGGAAGTAATTACGTAACTAGCTTTAAAAATACTCCAGCCCTTTCCCATCCTGGAGAAGAGGTCCAAAAAGGCCCACACTGTTCGCGGAAGAATCCGAAAGCGTAGTATTGATTTCGACCAATGGTAATTTGAAGTAATACTCGAGGTGGTTTTAGCCGATAGAAGTCCGGCATAGCTCATCCATCGCCTCCGTAATGAATAGGCATCCTTGAGGATTTCCCCATGAGAGAAAAAAAGTTTCAATTCCATCACATCGTAAGTAAGAAACTAATATTACTAACATTTATAGTTAAAGTTTGTATGTTTTGATGATTGTTATACAATGAAGCAAAAACATCTGAAGATTTTTAAAAATTACCTTATTCACGATTGAATTATTGCTATTATCTCCAGCAACCATCATCAGATCTTCAGCACTTACATACATAGGAGACATCTTCTATACACTAAAATAAGATTATTCAAAATAAATTCATAAACTTCGTAGTTATGCCTGTATAAACATAAAAAAACACACGACCATAAAATCTCCTTGGTTTCTGAAGTTGGTTAAAAATACAAAGCATCAAATCAAAGTTTACCATTTTGAAATTAATATCCTCAAAGGTTATCTGTATAAACTTTTAATTGGCCTCTTAAACTACCACCACAAGTTTTAGCTGTGCATAGACTATCGTGCCCACTTATCATCAGGCTACCCTACAATAGAATTTAACAGCAGAAACTTGTGAAAATGTATAGTTTGTTTTAACAAGTATCATTAAACAGACCCTTTGTCAAATTCCACTATTGCTCCGTTAAAGTACTCCAGAATACTAATTAATTTATTTATACAAATAGTTCACAATACCAAGGTTGTTTTCTTGACACTACGACTCCGTGTTGTTATTATGAATGTTAATTAGTTATTCATTGTCATGCTCGCATTTGAGGCCCTCTGATTTGATTTTCGCTGACTCATTAAAATTTAGTAATTTGTCTTTTGAGACCTACTAAAAATATATACATATGAATATATAAACAGTCGTTGATATATCTGTTTGAGATTAATTAATTTTGACGCCATTTCAGTACTTACCGTGAAAGGTCACCAATGTTTTTATTGTTATGTGACGACTAATTAGCAGTTTCACGATTACAATTTTTTTTTATTATAAACGCCAGGTTATGTGGGATTTTAACTGCACTAAAACCCCTCTGGTGACCTTCCTGAGCGCAAAGAAGAGCACTCCGGGATCTCTATAGGACCTAAATCGGAGTCCTCTGAGCGCTGTGCCCCTGACGAGCTCTGCCCGGAAGGGACAATATGTTCCGTCCCGCATCATCCGATCTTATCGACGATACGCAGCCACACATACTGTTATCCTTCCCGGGGTTATTAGCCGGAAAGTTCTAGCTCCTACTCTTACCGCCCGCAACCCCGGAAGTTCCCTTTTAGTCGCGTCGTACGACGGGCAGGGGATACCGTAGCTCGTATTCTGGTCCTGAGCTACAAGGACAATCTATGGCTATCCTAGGTGTCAAATTTACACTTAATTGCAATCATTAATTTACTCAATAATGCTTCGACATTGTCCGGATAATGCAGAGGAATTCTATTTAAAATAGGGGGCCTAATCCTCTGCGAATATTTTATTAATATTGCACTTAAGAATAAATAAATCTGAGATCTAACTGCTTATTTCTAAAGATGTTTAGGCAATCTTAATGACTAGGCTTTTAAGTACTTGCTGATTTTAAAGCCGGATTGTGGTTGTTTTAAAATATACTTTTATCAAATGATGCACCGATATTGAATTAGTGTTTCCTTATTGTATGCTATATAGATATTGCTTTAATATTCTATATATATTATAAAATTTTAACTGATCGCATTCTGTACATGTAGGATATATGAGAAAAACTATTATTAGGGGCATTTATTAACGCAATACAACGCAAAAAAATAGAATTTTTGTCTGTTTATCTGTTTGACTGTGCGTTTCAAACGGCCTAACAGATTTTTTTCTGGTTTCCACTAATGTGTTGCAGTAAGTCTCACTTAATATTTAAAGTTCGTTTTATTGCAATCCGTCCATAAATAAAAAAAAGGCATAAATTAATCTAAAATTAGATTCTATTTAGTGATAGTGAAAACTTATTTTAGTATAGGTTTTATATATTAATCCCTAATCATTATTTATCCCTAATTTCAAGTATATATATATACAGTGAATGTATAAAGTCTGAACGTGATTTTGTACTTGAACCCTTCTTTTTAGTGTTGATATTCTATTTTTTTAGGGGGACCCAAATAATTTTTTTTTGATAATTCAACCGTTAAGAGTCTGAAATGGGATAACACTTTTTATTCAGCTGTCTTATATTAATAATTAAAAAGTAAATACAATACGATTTTTTAAACATCTTTAAAATATTTAGAAACATATGTATGTAAAAATTTGTATTTGTGTGTTGTCTTTATGTTTCACTATTATCTTGCAGTGAATCGTAATACAAGTACTTTTTAAAGATCCATACACACTGGTGCAGATTCGTAGCGTTAAATTAAAGGGTCGTCGTTTTCGTTCGTTAGCACATATGCCCTGTTTTGAAGCTGACCGTTGTCATTGGTGGGGTGTGACGCATCGACGCGTTCAAGTAACGCGGGGTTGGCATGCCTATGAGTATTCGCTCGACCCGAACGCTAGTCGACGCGTGTATACGTCCTTCATATCGTAGTGAGAACATTATAGTAAATAGCAGGAATCCAAGTTTCTTTTGATTTTATACTTCACCGAAGTACAAGTACCAATAGTTTATGGTGTGTATAGAATTGGTTTCCATACCACCGCCTTGCCGAGATCAACATTCTAATCAATACGCTTTCATTTCTCTTAAGATAGAAATTAACAAACAAAATATTTATTTGTTTGATTTATAGAAAATAATGCTTGATTTTAATCTCATCCGATGATAAATGGTGATAATTAGTATTACATATTAGACTCATACCAATTAGGTATGATAAAAGATTTCGAAATTGAAATTCAAATCATTTAACCATTTAGGTGTCTTGGAAAATTTCGTATATTTTGTTTTTCTGCGCGAATTAATATGTTTATGCACCATACTAGTTTTTGATAATTTAATTTACAGATCTATTTTCTACGCATTTGGTTGTAGAAATTCTACACAATTCGTTTTTGTAACATTTAAAACTAAATTAGTTAAACAGTAAGCCAATATGAGATATATGGGACAAATTTTATATCGTCATAATTAAATTATTTCTATTAGTCTTAAAAATTAAAGATATCAGCAAACAGTACAATGTCCGAATCTTAATTTAATAGGGCAAATCGTTATTATAAACTGGAAAAAGAAAATGACCTAGAACTGAGCTATAAATGATGAGGCTAATGATTTGGCATTATTTATGCTAAAACGTTGAATTCTATTCTCCAAATGGGATGCAATCAAGTTAATTGCAATGTGGTAAGATGCCTTTTGTTAAAATAGTACTTCAATATAAACCGTATCAAAACAACATCTACGGAAACAAATCAGGAACTCTTGCTAGCTGTCAATAGGTCCGAGCTTCCTGGTAATAATGTACCTAATTATCCATTGGATTACAGAATGGGACCTACTATCGGATGCCATGGTGCTCTGTACCCATTTCAAATCGAAGATTTACGAGGAAGGTGGTAGCGTTCCATACATGCTTTTTAGGTCTAACCGTGAAATCTTTTTAATATTATTCAGTTGCAGTATCTAAAAGCCTGTTGGTCAGGGAATTCCCCGGATATTTATTGGTATTTCTTTAAAGTTATTTTAAACTGAAGTCGAAAAAAACGATCACATTGACAAATTATTAAAGAAAGAAACAATTGTGTTCGAAATATAGATTTGTCTTCGTATATTTACTTAGACACTACTGTAGGGGATGGAATGAAAAAATTACACGTCGTTCTGCCGAAAGCTCGAGAGGTCGACTCCCTGAGTCAGCCACCTACCCGCTTTTATTTAATAAAAATCAAACATATAAATAAATATGTATACATTGGGTTCCGACTGCTACATTCTTGGCTTTGATGAGATTCCTGATATCGAGTGGTAGCTTTCGGTTAGGCAGCTCGACTACACGCTCGTTATCTTGGAGAGATGACTGGACTAGATGAGTCAGGGAATTGACCGCTGCGTCTATCATTTCCGTGGTAACGAATTAGTCGGAGCTGATAGCGAGGGGTGAATCGGGAGCATCAAGCCCTACGATGAGCGATTTTCTATAGCCTTCCCAATTGGTGAAGGTTTTAGAAGAGGTGAACGGGGCAGTGGCATAAGGCCCGAGTTTAAGGGAGACCGGACGATGGTCCGAGCCTAAGTCATCGAGAGTTTCAATTACCCTTAGATTAAGGACGACTCCTTTGACTAGGGCGAAATTGATAATGTCGGGGGAGTGATCCGTTTGATTCGGATAGTGAGTAGGGGAAGGAGGACAGAGGATATCGACGTCCTGTGTCTCTATGTATTGATGGAGCTTGATGCCATTGCTATTGGTCGATAGGCACTTCCAGTTGGTGTGTTTGGAGTTGAGATCTCCAAATAGGATAACAGGGTCTCCGAGCGAGAGGAGGGCCCCTAAGTCGGAGTTCAAAAGAGGAACTTTCGGCGGATTGTAGACTGAGGCTATGATCAGGGACGGATGTCCTGTCATACCCAGCTTACAAACTGTGGCTTCCATGTTGGTGAGTGCAGGAGTCTCAATAGGGGAAAAGTGGAGCGACCTCGTATAGTAAATGGCAGTGACACCACCGGAACGGCCGTTGGCTCTGTCGTTACGTATAAGAAAGTACGAGGGGATTAATATGCCCCTAGAGAAAGTGGGATTTAGAAAGGTTTCTTGGACTAGCAATAAGTCGATAACATTATTGTGTATGAATTCCTTTAACTCGGGGATGTTGGTACGAAGACCGTGAGTGTTGATTAAGACGAGCGAGATGCCCTTGGGTTTGGTATGACCGGTGCTACGGGAAGGCGCACTGGGTGCTATGGCCATTATAACGAAGTTAATAGATGGCTGTGCTCAGTGAGCGCCAAGAGGCGCTGCTGAGGTGTGTTGGCGGCCCGGATGTTACGAGCCAGGATGGAGATTTCATTGATGTCGACGTTTTGGATGACGTCGTACACGATCTTCATGTCCTCGGCCACGGAGGAATTGCCTTCTGATAACGAGGTACGGGGAGTATGAGATTCCGCCTGCTTCCGGTCACTCGTGGTGGCCGGGGCAGGGCGGTGAGCGGCCACGGGAGCCGTAGAAGGGGCGGAGCGTCTTCATAAGTTGAAGTGCTCGGGTCTTGGCGGGGCGCTAGGCGTTCTCAGAGGAGCGAAGTTAGCGTCGGTG
Source organism: Megathymus violae (assembly GCA_003671415.1). Classification (NCBI taxonomy): domain Eukaryota; kingdom Metazoa; phylum Arthropoda; class Insecta; order Lepidoptera; family Hesperiidae; genus Megathymus; species Megathymus violae. The sequence continues at coordinate 9,783,521 of PDGT01000004.1, read as the reverse complement.
ACCGGTGGTGGTCCCGATTGGGCGTTTCTCCATGAATGTTTTGCGGCAGCCTTGGATGGCAGGGGGAGGGGGGCTCTAGGGCAACCATGGTTGTTAGCCAGATAGCCGGCTTGACCGCAGAGAACGCAAGCTGGAGGGGACTCCGTGTCGCGTGTGCGGGTGCACTTTTTAGTGCTGTGTAGTTCTAGGCACTTAACGCACCTGGGATTGGCGGAACAGTTTACCGCTGCGTGGCCATAGAGCTAGCAGCGGTGGCACTGGCCAGGGTAGCCGCGTCTATGCGGGGGTTCGACTCTGATGTAGCAGAGTCAACATACAGTTATGTCGCCCCTGAAGATGTTCCGGGACTCGGGAGTATTGGGGAGGATGGCTAGAGCCAGTGGATATTGTCTCTCCGTGTTGCTGTACATCTTGTGTACAGCTTCGAAGGGGTGTCCTTGAGCGACTAAGTCGGCATGAATGTTTCGTTGGGAAGTTCGAATGGACCTCCGCGAAGAACGGTGCGCACTTTACGCTCCTCTGTGAGGGCGTAAGTGTGAAATGGGATTTTCTGGAGTATAAGGAGCCTAGTAAGAGCTCGGAAAACATCAGTAGAGGGTGAGGTCACTTTGATGGTGTCGCCGGCCACTTTGGCGTGGGTGAAATATATTTTGTTGTCGGAGCACAGCTGGGTGACTAATTGCCACTTGGATTTGTCTCGAATAAATACCGGTGGGGGGGCTTTGACCTGGGGAGGGACGGGTGAGCAGCGAGTTGCTGGCTTGATCAGGGGAAGTTATCTCGGGGCCGAGGTGATCGCGGCGCTGGTGTCTATGGACATCAGCGGGACCGATTGAGAGGCCGAGGAGAGGGAAGGCTTGCCTTCTGCGGACGCCTTTGTGACTCGTTTAGTGAGGCGCTTGTTGCACTTGGGTTCGACCAGTTGAAAAGTCTGGTCGTGAGACTGCGACGGTGTGACGGTGCCGTCATCGGACACCTCGTGGGACGAGCCATCAGATTCGATGGGGCTCTTGCGGGAAGAGAGGGAGTTCGCGTCGGAGAATTCGATGTCAGGGGACGCGGGCGAGTCTGTTTGGGGCGAGAGGGCTCGAAGGCGGGTGAGAATTACCTTCTCATCGATCGGGGTTATTAAATAGTTGGACAGAGCCACGAAGAACGTCCTAGCGGGACCAAATCTAATTCAGATGGATTCATCCTAAGGGAGCTTCCCTGACGGTGGCAGGGAGCGGAGTGAAGAAAGAAACGACCAAGACGGAACGAGAACATTGACTATCCCTAGCGAAAAATAGCCAGTAACTTTCACCCTGGGAAGGCCGAGTGCAGTGAGATGGGGTCTGCTGGTTTCTCTCAGTCCGAGAGATCTGAGAAGCGCTTCGGGTCAACGCAAGTTGGTTTCGTTGGCACTGTGAGGTATCCAACAACTCAATTCGTGATAATTCGGATACTTAGTTATTGTCAACACTATGAAAAAACTAAAAAGGCAACAAATAACTCGCGGTAGAAAACGAGTATCGATGACAAAGAAACATCAATCGAAAAATTTAGGTGAAATACTCGAGAGTATGTCGGGGTGTTCCGAGTCAGACTCACAACGGACAGAGGGTGTCCGTCCGCTGCGACAGCAGAATCGGGTACTCATAATCATGTCTTCGCCATATTTATATTGGAACAATTTCGAGCTATCCTCCGATATAGTAAAAAAAGATCATCAAAATCAATGCATAATATACATGATTGTATGTATTTTAAGTTAGTTAAAAATATGATGTTTACTAAATTTTACTGGTATTTATTTATTTTGTAGATATAAATGTTTTAGAAATAGTAATACTGTTATGAGACGGGTAGGACGCAAAATATACTAAAATTTATTTCATTGAAGACATATTGTTGTTTAATCTAATTTTGACGAACTAGTGTTCTGTTGATTTTAAGACTCTTTTTCTCCAAATAAATAATTAAAACATATAAGTATTTCGCTTTCCTTACCTTTGTCTCCAAAGTCGAAGCTAATAGCGTTCCAGCATTTTCCCCTACTTTACATTAAATCACCTCGGATTTCGGGTAACTTACTGTTCCCGTCGGGCCCAATTGGCTTAGATTTTATACGGCGAAAAATGAAGAAAATTTTTCTCCTCGATTTTCAAAGTAAAAATTTTGAGTAGTTGATTATACTAGTATAATATTAAGAGCAACTCAACTTAAAAAAGTCTTAGTTTGAAGTAGAAATCAACATCAGGAATAATAATTTCAGATTTTTAATTTGAATCTTCATAAATGGCATATTTTGTTACGCCGACAAACGAATTGACAGTCCAAACCATATTAAATTGTCAGCTAATTTAATTAGATCTCCAACACCCAAACCTTAAAAACATCTCACAGTTCTTTTTAAGGGGGGTAACAAAGCAGAGAGAAAACCTTTTGGCCGTCACAAGTAAGAGAGTCTAGTAAACTCCCTTGCTGCCTCCCTTTCCTTGTTATTAAGTAGAATTCACTCAAGAACTCCAAAACAATGGAGTAATTACACCTCAATATATAAATAAAATAATATCTAAGATAAATGGTTATAGTAGTATTAACAACTTCAGATATTCTTTCTTTAATGCTTATTACTTTGCTGAAAACTTGTAGTAGTTTTTACATAAATGAATAGCTATTGGACCAATATTAATACTCACATAACTTCGTGTTAATATTCCGTGCACCGCGCGCTCTCTATTTATATAGAGAGCTTAAGGAGAGAGCGACATTTCATTCGTCATCATACCGAACGTAAACTATTAAAGAACGTACCAAATTTCATTTGTTTGTATATAAAAAGTAATATAGTACTACGAGCATGTTCCAAGTATATCATCAATTTAAACTCAAAAATTCTATTAAAGTTATTGAAGTAACGGCATGTAGGAAATACTTTCTGATGTTAAAACTCCTACATTCTAGATTACCATTCAATTAGATGTCATGGAAATTTTTGTTTGTATCATATCATAGATACGAAAATATATACAAAGCCAAACTAATTCAGCATTACATTAAAAACATCGTAAGAATAGTGAACAGAATATCCCGAGATATTCCAGTGGACCGTGTTATGTTTGGAGTTACGGCGGTTTCTGTCATACCTACCTGGAGTCTACCAGCGATTCCTCAGCGAATCAGCCTGATATAGCAACCACCTGTTGATTTGACAGCGACTACAAATATTATGACTATTGCTATATTTATCATAAAACAACGCTACCTAACGCTAACTGATGTGTTTCTGTAATATCAAAATTAATATATTTATATATATTATCTGAGGCTCAGGCGCTATCGATAATTTGTATAGCTTTTTTCTAATTTCCAACTTTTTTTAATCCCCCCAGAACATACTTCAAAATTACGAGCTAAAATATTTTAAACCTAAATTCAGCTACAAGATAACTTTTACTTTAATATGTCAAACGGTTCTGAATTTATGGATGGTTGAACTGGATTAATAATTAAGTTTACTGGCGGCTCAAATTGTGAATCTTGGAATAATTATGATGTTTTTGAAATAGGGGTTAAGAAACAAAGTATGAAGTTAATACTCAGATTTAACTACTTAATGACTCTGGGTCCCATATCCTCGAATTCAGAGATGCTAAGGCATTATGTATTTACCACGTAGACTAGATTCAGAACTGCAGTGTAGTGAAAAATGTCTATTGGATTAAATATCTGCTGGATACTCACAAAAATAATCAAAGTCACTAGTTTCCTAGGGATCATGATGATACTAGAGCAACCCTGTGTCATCAAAGCTGAGGAGTTGGATTCGAGTTGGTAATGAGAAAGTGTTTGCTTAATACTCACAGAAATAATATAAATTCATTCGTTTATTTGAGCCCTTATTACACACGGTATGCAATAAATACTTTTCACAAAAATATAATTATCATTTCTGTTTGTTTAAAAACCGCTACTGTATCGTAAATTTAATAGATGAATAAACTGGAAGTCTTACTGGAAGTCTTAAACCTGCTGATGACTGATATTTTTGCGAGACATTCCATTCAAATAAATGCAATATAAGTTAGTATACGACGATAAAGCAACCAAGGAGCCCTTTTTGTTTTTAGTTGATTTTTTTATGAAAATAAATTTTACTCTGTGATATTCAGAAGTTAAATACGTATTTAATTGGTGAAATTTCTTTTGATTTGTTTCACTGGTTTCAGGGATTATCTAACATGTATACGATCAAAAAATCTTACATCTACGTATTATTATAATTCTTAAATTTTATTTGACTTCATGAATGTTTTCATTTTATAATAAAAGCCCTTAAAATAAAGAAGCTTTACCACGTCGTGGTAAATGAGAGTCCACGTAATCATATTAAATTTCCTAATATTTCGCAGCAACTATTTAACAACTAACAATATAACCTACGCTTCGATACTGTCTTTACACAGTCCAAACGACATTACCAATGCCAAATATTTATTTATCACAAACATTTGCTCCATGAAATTGAATCCGGTAATTAAGATATTCCCAGGGACGCTCTGTAAAAGCATTTGTAACAATAAATCAATTCTCACCAGGTAAATATTAAACTTCATATTCTCCGTTTACTGTATCAACTACATCGACATTTATCATGTATGCTCACAATTTTTTTTGCTTTACTGTTCTCTTAGTATGTCTCAATTATATACAAATACTAATAATCAAATTCAAACGAAGCTAAATCTTTGCATATAGAATTCTTTAAAAGTTTCATAAGTATAGATACAGGCCAAAACATTTTTGAAGGGAAACTTTTTAGCACCATTGTGATTTCAAACTCAGTGAAACAAACATTCGTAGCCTCTCCACTCCTGTCTATCAAGAGTTGTATTTAAAATGTCAATGGACGTATCCGTGTGTGCGCCTACATGTTATCGAGCCAAGTAAAGAGAAAAGGCGTGGTAGAGTGGGTATATATTGTATGGTCTACTTGCTTTAATCCAAGCGTGCTACGAATGTGTTAGTAAGTATGTCTTTTGCGACGCTTTGGGAAAAGGCCTCGGAGTTTGTATTGTTCACGTGTATTGTTTTTGTGGAGATTTTTAGTAGTACTTTTATAATATAGCTGTCAAGTACATCGAAAAGATGGTGCTTTAATAATAAAACATAAAATATTTTTAAAAGTACGAATTTTATAATAAATTAATCGTATAATACCTAATACACTTCTGACACAACATTAATCCCATCCTCTTGTAATTTAGTTGTCTAAAAGTTTGACTTTTGCTCACACGCAGTAATCAATAAAATTTACTACACTAAAATGGGGAAAAAATGAAATTTATTAAGGGTCTGATATAACCAAATTGTTAAGGGTGCAGTTGCTAATTGTAACGGGAGCCAAACTTTTTAGAGAAAAGCCAGGGTTTATTTATATTTAACATAAAATAATTAAATAATAGTATTAGTAGTAGAAAACTCATCGCGCCAATGTACTATAGAACTTCTTGCAACTTAAAACAGGACTAAGGACGTGCAACAAAAACGTCATCAAAGTGAAATTGGACTCTCTATTTCGGGAAAATAGCAAGCACAATAGCCTCACGTGAAAGCACAACCCGGTATCTAGGATCACCACCTCATTTCAAGGCACGCGCGGCTACATAACCGATCGATTGATGCTGGCAAAATGCTGTGTGGCATAGCCCCTACACTGGAAATAAAACAATGTTCTTTCGTGGAGGATGTGTAAATTCGACAAGAGTATTTTCGAAACTCTTGTATTGAAATTCGCTGCTTAGTGCGTATAGGTTGCGTATGCTTTGCGCTTGGTGTTTGTTTAAAGTTTGTATATTTACAGTAAGGATTTACTTCATTTTAATTGAATAATTTATTTATATTTAATATGTCGTTGAGTTGTTATTAAAGTGAAATTATTTATATTTTAGTATGGAAGAATAGTGATACGAGCAGCCCAGTGGTTTGAATGTCGGACTCCCGCGCGCGAGACTCGAGTTGGCCAGCGTGGCGGAAGACTGACGTTTAAAGCACTTGGCTACCACATGTTATATTTATTAGTGTTTGTAGTCATGAATAAACTTAGAAGAAAAAAATTCTGCTTAAAAAGACATATTCGATCGAATGTTACGACGGAAAGCAAACAAATAAGTACTGAGAACACAATCGTTTCATAATATATGTATATTCCATCATATTCCCGCTCCACTGAACACATTAAAATATATCGAGAATTTTAAACCGTAGATTCAAATTAGTCAACATTTATTTTTCTTGGTTTTTAATAAATATTTATGTGGTCATCGTTCTGTATGTTTAAGTAATATAATAATATCATGTTTTTCTCAAAAACATTTTTCGATGGGTGCTTGGATGATGGCCAAATTAAATAGTTCTAACTTAAATAATTCTAAGACCTAGCAATATATTTACTGTGACAGCAACAAGACCATTACAAAATATTCTTTTTGCATAGATGCAAACACACACACTTCATTCAACTACATTTTTTCAAATTAAATTACCTCGTAGAATGGCTAACGTATCATTTTTGATCATGTATTTTATTAAAACTTATTTTTAAACAATTTAGACTTTTCCTTCCCAACTGCTGTTATAACTTCTCACATACGATAAGAGAGACATCGTTAATATCTAGCCTTCTCACTGTACCTAAGATGTCGTAAACTGGGTTCACATTGCTGTTTAATTGTATAGGGATCTTAAAAATGAAGTGTGCTCTCTTGCCACTTCAACAAAACGTAGCAGCTATTTCTTTTCTTTTGCGTCATCGGATTGATTCGCGGAAAAAAATGTTTTCAAATAAATTTAAAAAAGTAAGAAATTAAATTTACAATTTTAATATTTATTTAAACATATTCAAGATTAGATTAGATAAGATTAAGATGACGCTAATATGGATCTGATGTTGATGCTGACCGACATCCTATCATAGAGTTGTTTGGTATCTAATTAGCTGAGCTCCCGCGCAACTGGTTGATCATTACGAGACCAAGGCCAAAAGTTCAATAAAAATAATCCTATATGTAACCTCACGATTTCTTCTATCTTCCAGTGAGGTTTCATTAGAATCGGATAAATAATATGATAGTTAGACAAAAAAATTAAATAGGGTTGTTTAGGTACTATATGAATAATTCTATGTACTGACAAAAGGCAGTTATTTTGAAATCACACGCACACACTTAAATATTTCATTTATATATATAGATTAAGCTTGGACCTTGATTATTTACTCAATATTTGTTAGCAATGTATGAGTTGTATGTATGAACTTGTTAAATCAAATTTAAAAACTCACAATAGATTAAAACTACGACGATATTTAATCTATACTAATATTATAAAGAGGAAACATTTGTATTTTTGTATGTTTGTAATGAATAAACTAAAAAAGTACTGAACCGATTTTAAAAATTCTTTCACCATTAGAATGCTACATTATCCCTGAGTAACATGGGCTATATTTATTACTAGAAAAATTAAGGGATCCTTGCTAAAACTTCAGTAACGTGAACCAAGGTGTAAAATAATTAGCATAAAAATTTCATTCATCGCATACGCTGCGGAAACTATTGATGATAGAACAAAAACACGTTCTACAATATTATAGAACATATAAATATCTACAAATAACTTTGCGATACTATACATATGTCCAACTATTGTAGTTATGTCACTATAACCATTTTTTACATTTTAATAGCTGACCAAAATCAGATTATGATAATCATACCTTCGTATTAATCCTTATCCAAATAAATCATTTCATATTCAAAACTGTTTCAAATAAAAGTACACCCGTGCAAAGCCGGGGCCGGCCGCTAGTATCTTATAATTGTTCCTATTTTCCTCAAAATGAACTATTGATAGCAGTCTGATTTACTTTTCCATACGAATCACGTTTCAATATCCCGGATAGTATCAGTTCAGTATGTAGCATATCTGAAGCACGGAGCTACATAACAATAACACAAAGGAAATATAGAAAACGTAATAAACAAGTTATAGAATATTTACTGTGACAAGTGCGCCGTTGACATATTTGTGTCAGAAAGTATTTTACCAATTTGTGATAATCACAAATAATATAGCATATACTCGCACTCACAAATAATCACAGGTAATTCGACAATTGTTATATACCCACCGAAATTGGTTAATGTCATTAACTTGATTTAAGTATATAAGATTGACCGATAAAAATATTAATGCTTTTTTTCCAACGACTTACAGGAACCTATTTATTTATTCAATTGTTAATGTACACATGCTATATTTATTTAAAGTTTATTATACCTAATACAATGTGGTATAAAAGGCGGATTGAATGCTAAAAGCATTATCTACCAGTCAACATTTGAGTTAAGCAGATATGTACATACATATCTGCGATGGCGGCATTATACATAAAGGTAAGATATAAAAAGTTCATAATATCATAATAAATGGTGTGGAATTACATTTAACAATACATATACAATAAACATATAGTTAAATAGTTATTTAATATATATATATATATATATATAAACACGAGAATGTATATCAGTTAGAAAAGAATATAAGAAGATAGTGAAACTAGAAGATAGTGGACAATGACTGTTTTTGAAAGATTGTTTGCTAGGAATTTTTTTATATGATCCGGTGAGCATTCCATAGACAAATAGCATTAATGGTGAAAGAATTTGTCATAAAACCAGACCGGTGAAGGGGAATCTCTAATACGAGAGAATCGGAAGATCGCGCAGTTGACGCTCATGTGTACCATAGTTACATATAAATACATAATCATATTACAATATATTATATAATATAAATTTTCATTTTATACTAGTTCCATTAAGATAACTTATTTACGGGTCTAAATAATGATTTCATTCGGTCTAGTGTGAATTGAAATTATTATTAAAAATTTATTAGGATCACGCAAAATTATGGTAAATTTTTTACAATTCTGAACATAGTTTTCTATGTCAAATTGAGAAAAAGATGTGCATGAATTTTCATGCCTGGTTTCTTAATTATAAAACTTAACCTATTATATATTTTAGTAAACAGTACATTGCCAAATCGAGGTTGGAAATCATTTATATAACAAACTCCTTTTCTTCTGAATAGCAAGTTGTTGACAGGTCCTAAAATCACTTACCAAATTGAATATATTTATTTTCCTTTGATATCTATTTCATCACGTACCTGTCATTTGTGTGTACACCAAGCAAGGGTAAATGTGCAAATTGACATTCATTGAAAAGTGTATAATTGGAGCTATAAATTATTTTGGCATTTGTAATCTTTCAAACAGTATCAAATTAAATCGCCTAACTAAATAATGGACGAGTAAACTGTTATTTTATACTTCGTTTTAATAAATGACTATTTTTGTCTTCTAATATAATATTATTAAAAGTACGTGGGCGTTGATAAACTTGTAAATACTTTTTATACGTTTCAGAAATGGAAGTACTGGAACGGATGGCGGGAATTGGACTATAAGATAAAAAATTGACGTTTTAAATGGTTTTTATGTTAATAGCCGATAAACGAGCAGACTAGCCACCTAATGGTAAGTGGTCATTGTTGCCCATGGACATCAGCGAGACCAAAGAAATGAGAAGAAGGTAGGAAAGACAGAAAGTTGTACGTTTTATGTAACTAACATTATAATTAATTTTATCGAGTATTTGGTGGCAATGGAATAATATGTAATTTGATTATATGTTTGTGAGACCATGTCTTTACATCTTTAAAGTCTAATATCTAAAATGTGCAGTATTGCTGTCCCAATTTCTTTTCCTATCGCTTTACAACAGCGCATCCCTTCAAAGACTCGAGTTGAGGGTCCGATCAATCTCCGAAAGTTTAGTCCGGTTAATAACCGAAACTATATGATGCGGCGGTTGGTGATAAACGCCGGAGGTGTACCTACTTTGTAGTATGAAGCAAGAAATGTGAAGTACAAGGCATGCAGAAATAGAAATGACACATTTTTTTTCTTCGAACTGCTGCATTATTGTTAGATTTGACACAAATTTTCTTAACACTCTGTTATTGGTTACCGTGTAACGAACGACAGGACGTGTATCTTGAAACAAAGCCGCCGGATGCCATTTACGAGAAGGACGCTGCGTAAGAAGTGTTAGTGTATTCTTGTTAAACGTTGCACTGCATTACATTTAAAGTATACGAACCATTTGTATATATATATATATATATATATATATATATATA
>PDGT01000004.1:9750314-9773256 GCA_003671415.1 Megathymus violae | reverse complement strand
TTTGGTGTTTATTGTTTCGAAAACACTAATTGATATAAATATAAGGAAACACCTCTTCTAATACTTTTTCTTATATATCCTTAACTATAGAAAACGAAGAGTTAGATTTTTATTGTATGTATAGATTATAAATAACTGTATTCGTTTAACGTATTGCATGTATAGATAACGGATCAATCAATCTATCAATAAATCGAAATTTTTATTTGCATCATAAGGTTTATAGAAGTTTCTTTTTCTTTTATATTTTACAATGCTCCTATCCTACGCGGGCAAAATTATACTAAATAACATATTACATTAATAGAAAAGAAACTTTATGCATAAATTACAATTGAAATTGTAGTTGAAATAATATGTATTCGAAATTGGTTTCTAAAAACATTTCCTATGTCAAACTACGCCATAGATTCAACAAATCCCTACCGTGAGTGGTCCCGGAGGAAGACGCGGCAAGAAACCCCCGAAGAGTTCTGTCTCGTACTCACAGTTACAGAACGTTGAAACTAATGTTCAAGTAGTCCTATCCTAGTAATCATCTAGGTTGTAATAACCTTTCTGTATGAGTACTGTTGTGTAATATAAAAATCGAGTCAATATCAGCAGTTGAGTGTCACTGATTAAAGCAGCGTTATGTAGCATTAAGAGAATTGAAATCTTATCTTATAATACAATATTGATTGCTGCATTCAACATTTTCCGAACTCGACATAACGCTACACTATTAACATTAGGATTTAAGCCAATTTAATCATTTCAATACGATCAACAAGTTCCTTTTCAAAGGGATGTAAATCCGAGTTGTGAATTTCGGCTTAAAGCGTTGTGAGACAAGTTTCCGTTCCTAAAACACAGTACTTGTTACAGTTTCATTTGATCGTTGTTTAGAGGACAACTGTAAAACTCATATTAAAGGGTATAATGTGGTCTCTTTGCAAAATGTACATTGTTAAAGGAATTCTTTATAAGTTATTGACATTATCAATTATTCTACTACAACATTATACAACAACATTTTACTGACAACAACGTTGAACCTTATTTCTTAGATTATACAAAATAAATTTTAATAAACGCTTTTTATTGTGTTACAAAAGATACTACTTCTTAAGATTGAAGAATATTAAGTTCTGATTATTACATGGATTAAAAAAATCATAAAAAAATTGATAAAACTAAAACCAAAAGTATAAACTGGTTTCCAGTAATAGTATCCGAAGCAATCGAATAATCTGAAATAATTTTACATCCCTAACCGTAACCGAAGCCGGTAATATGTATATTATTCCTATCCAGATCCGAAATTTCATATCCATAACATCCCTATTCGCAGGTCACAGCGAAATATTCAGCAACAAGTTATCACGAGAGAGGCAATGGATCCACGTGACGAGTAATAAATAGTTTTGAGATATGCAAGCGGCGGTGGAATGGTGGAGTTTTTTTATTGTATTTTAAATTTGTGTTTAAACTTTACCAACTGGAAATAAAATTAAAATATAAAAATCTAAGTCTGATTTGGTCTTAAAAAGAGTTACATATATAGTTCTGCATGGCATAAAATATCGAAGCTTTCATATTAGCCAATTATAACAGTTGAGTACAATTCTTTAATTAAAAGAGCTCATCTCATTTTTCTATCCAAGTCAACCTCCTCTGGTCGTAAATATGACAACCTTCTACTAAAAATTAATTGGTAAAATGTTTTTAAATCGTTTGGGCTCCACTGCTGGAGAGGCTGGGCTAAAAAGCGGGTCGATGTAGCGTTCTTATTCTTGCTCATATTAATTAAACTACCAAGTAACATGTGCTTGAGTGACGTCAGCAATCACTATAAAAATGTCAAGTAGTATTAGTAATTTAAGGCTAAATAGTAGTTTTGTTTCTAACGATGACCAGCAGGATATACTATGACTGAAATATTATTTTGACTTGGAGGAAATGACAGGTTAGATGGACTTGTATAATTTTCAAAATAGCCACTGTGGTGCAGAAATTAATTCACAGTTTTTTTAACACAGTCATTTTGCTGGGGCTGCGAGGTCAACGTCTCCCACAATTGATATTTTTCTATATTACATAGGGCTTCAAGATCTTTAAATTGTCTGTACGTATGAAGAAAAAAAAAATCAATTTTATTGTTTGTGTTACGAAGCAAAAAACCATATTTTTCAAGCTGTAACAGATTTGATAGCTAGATGTGCTAAAAGTATTCCTTTGTAGTGAGACAAGATTTTAAATCGCGCACGTTTTGAAATACCAGCAGGGTTGTAAAACTCCCAACTAGTCTCTTTACGGCCGTTCCCGTCGTAACTAAATGATTGCGCACTCCCCACTCACCTGGACTGAGTTTAACAAGGAGTCCACGTGGCATGAATGTTATAGAAGACAGATCTAATATAAATTTTAATACAGGAGGAAAATTGCAAGACATTTCCCTGTGTGATCTAGAAATCATAATATTGAAACCCAGCCAAAGAAAAATGTCCAATTTAGAACTGTCAATCTAACGTAGAAATGTAATATGTTATGTCATAAAAACGCATTGATCATAAATATAATCAATTCAATACATAATTTCGAATAATAATTGTTGTTGAAATCTGAATTTAATCAAAATGTAGCTGCTCAAATAAAAACATCAGCAACAAAAAATATGAATAAAACAATTTAAATTCGGTAACACTCATATATGTATTCTACCAGTAGAACTAGAGTAGTATAGATAATCAAAAGATACCGATAGATCATATGTCTGACTCAAAGATAGATGTTTCGGGACCTTATTCTTTCCTTGCAAAGCGGGACAGAGAGAAGGACATACTTCATCTTCAACCATGTTAAGTAAAAGGTCATTATGTCTTCAAAACTATAAGAACTATTGGAGAGACATACTAATGTTAAAACATGTAAGAGAAGTAAAACTTACGGGTATTTTAGTCAGGAGATGAAGACATGAAGGACTCCGTGACAGCTTCTGTGTTGCCTACACCGTAGAGACGTTATTTTTTTCACGTTACACGTCATGTCAATTGCTAGGCCATTCGATGGATGGGGGTTCCCGATGCTATTTCGAAGACATGAAGCCCCCGTCTCGCATAATCTGTATCTTAACTTTACCGGAATTGGTACTTAGCTTGACTTAGATGGAACACTTGGAACTTTTATTGAAATTTTTCCAATTAAAACGCAAAGTATGTTATAAAAGCGATTACTCTGATTTGCATTCATTTTGTATATTATGTAGGAATAGTTCTCGTATATGGACGTAAATGGGTAGCGGTAAATAAAACTATCAGGTGGTTCATCTGTTTCAAAAAGGAGCTTGAAGCAAGTTTCCCTTTTACCATCAGGTAAAGTATATTTATCTATAGTCTATATTCCGACATAATTAAAGAAAATCGTAAGATAAGTGAAGTACCGAAATTGCTACTTAAATCAATCTTATACAATAACTTTCACAGTAAGAGTACTTAGTGCCACACAAACAGTGAAAATTTGAATATATAATGAACTTCTCACCTCTTCTTCCGCGCAACTTTTCATCTCAAATAATTCGAGTGTACTCAGTCCGCAACTCGGGCAACTTCTTGCGCTCAATTAAGTGTTTCGGCTTTCATCGCGAGAAAGTTTAGATCATTGTTGAATGCGCTTCAATTTCGTAAGGTACAAGTCCTTTCCTACGGCCGTTTGCATTAGTCCTGAAAACTTTATCTTCTAAATTATCAATATGGGATAAAAACAACGTACCAGTTGAAGCAAATTAAATTTTTAGCAGAATTACTTACTTTTGGTCTATTAATCTAAGTTGATACTAAAACTGGTCCAAATTTTATTTTAATAATTGTTAAACATTTTAGGTTTATACACACTTATTGTCAAAAAGACATAAAACGCTTACATGAACTGCACATTAATAGTAATATAAAAAAACATTCAGTTCGTCATTTGGTATGTACCCAATTAACACATTAGTTTAATCTAGTGTTATATTATTTATGATCAGTGATTTTAGGCTTAAATGCGTTAAATGATTGTAGATTTTTTACATGTGCCCGTATTTTATTATAAAGCTCTGCTCCTCCAAATGTTACGGTTATTTTGCCGTAAGATGTCCTGGTTTTCGTTAAGGCAAGATAGCTAGCTTGTCGGCCGCGTCGTTTGTTACATTATTTTCCTTTGATAAAACAATATCAGTTTTGATTGTTTTTATGAGAGGTTTCGTGATAAAATTCTATGTTTTATACATATATGTATTATAGTTATCGAATATTCATTATTCAGTTCGCTATAGATTTCTGCACTCGTTGTTTCTAAGGAATAACGGAAGAGAATTTTTATTGTTTTGATTGGAGATATTTAAATGTTGTCTAGTCATCTTTAAAATTTAAAGATACTGTATTGCTAGACTTTAATTTCGTCTCTCTTGCTGTCTGTTGGTGAACATTCACGAAACCCTCTGGACATATTTATTACTTACTAACAAACTGCCCTTGCTTCGCTTCAAGAAAACTACGCCTTACATTATTTTAAATTAATTATAACTTTATTATTTATCGATGGATTGCAATGAAACAGTAACTTTAAGTATTAAGTGCCACTTACTGCAATACGTTAGTTAAAACCAGAACAAAACGCACAGACAAACAGACAACAATTCTAACAACTATTATTTTGTGTTCTATTGCGTTAATAGAGGCCCCTAATAATATTTTTTCTCATATATTGTTCATGTACAGAAAGCGATCAGTTAGAATTTTATTGTATGTATAGATAATTTAAAACATTAATACCGACACTTAAAGAATAAGTTAATGACACTGGTGTCATTGGTGACCCACATTTGGAAAAAAACAATCTTGGAAGCCTCGAAGCGTCGCACAAAGTAGCTAACACTATCCTAAAGTCTAATTCCTTATTCTCCACTTAGCATCAAACTACCCGACGAGCGTGAGTTATTAAAACTTTTACCTCGTAAACATCCCTCCTTTACCTTGTCATTCATTAAGCGTACCGCATAGAACTGGACTAGTTTGCTCCCCACAGATGTTCATGTCGACTTATGATGTAGGTGTCTTAAAAAAAGTGAATAACATTATTTTTATAGTCAAAAACAGATGAATACTTATTGACAATATTAAATAAGTTTAAAAAATTAGTATCTGGTCTAATACTGTAGTAGTGTCAATATTTTTGAAAATAAGATGTTTCAATTTATTCCTACGATGTGAACCATGTTTCCCTTAGTAACATTAAGTGCATGCATTTGTTTAATGTGTGGGGAATACAATTAAATTAAACGAATTTTTCATGGTTATAAATACTTATAAAATTTGCGTAAGTGAATTTTTATCTATCTATATACATAATAAAATTCTGATGAATTGCTTAGTGTACACGAAGGATGTATGAGAAAAACTATTATTAGGAGCCTTTATTAACGCAATAGAAACTAAAAATAGTTGTTAGAATTTTAGTCTGTTTTTTCTGTGCGTTTGCGCAAGCTTATATTCAGAAACGCCTAAACCAATTGGGTTATGTTTTTCACTAATATATTGCAGAAAGCCTCATTTAATATTTAAAGTTCATTTCACTGCAAACCGTCCATAAATAAAAAAGTTATAAAATAATCTAAAACAATGTAGTTGCTTAAACCTAACAGTTTACATACTATGTAAAAAAGGCAGTTGGGTTTATTGACAATGTTGTATTTAAATTACCATTATGTAACGAAAAATGTAAAAATAGCAACAAGGGTCTTGCCACAAATATCGATATAACACTTTATTAAAATTATAATTAAACAGTAATTATATATTTTTTACAAACTATAATTATTATTTATCAGCGCAGTTCCAGCTCCCAGTTCGTAGCAAACTTTTAATATTTCATAATCAGCAAATTGCAGGTGGAGGAACAACGGGAACTAAAGTGTAACCAAAACTCTGTAATTGTCTGCTAGAATACGCACAGGTAACAAAACACATCACTATGAATGAACACTGTCTAATCATTGATGTGGACATTACGGCATACAGTGTGTATTCTTGTTCTATGGGTAATGGTTACAAGGATGTTGGAAACGGATCTACATTTCAAACAATATTTCTTAGAAGGGGTGATAGCGAGAGTACGAATACTATGAGTACAATACAAAGCTGTTATTGTTAAGTCTCGACGCAAGAATACCTTTGTACATTTTTAGATTTTCGTAAAATTCCTGAACAAACGAAAAGCTTGCGAAATCACTAATGTATGTATCTTTATCTCCTGTCTATTACGGTCTAAACAATTAAACAGTATTTAAAAACTGTTGCAAAGTAAAGTTAAAATTTGAAATATAATTTATATCTATACTAATAATAAAATTCTAACTGATCGAACATGAACGATATATGAGAAAAAACATTATTACGGGCCTTTATTAACGCAATAGAACCCAAAACAATAGTTGTTAGAATTTTTGTCTGTTTGTCTGTACGTTTGTTCCCGCTAGTCTCTGAAGCGGCTTAACCGATTTCGTTCTGGTTTTCACAAATGTATTGCAGTAAGCATCACTTAACGTTTAACGTTTGTTTCATTGCAATCCGTCTATAAATAAAAAAGTTACAAATTAATTTAAAATTACTGTTTGCTAGTTATATGTAAAACTAACGCCACGACTCAAATCGGGGTGAAAAATTTATAATATTTTCGTAATATATAGACCATTTATATCTGCAATAATGTACCTTTAAAATAATAAAATAATTTTTCAGTTTGGTGCCGTATTTCCGGAGATTACTTCTTGAACATTAACTATAACAAAACTTTATTTATATTACAAAAATAAATTTAAGTCAACTAACTTGCCAAATAATACACTTAATAGACTACGATAATTGCACAATGTAAGTAATAAAAAGGGTTTATTTTATTTATATATTCTATTATCGTTTTACTCATTACTTAATTATTATATTCCAAAAATCAAATTAGTGACATGGAAATGAACAAATATAAGTTAATACCTACCACAAAATTATTTATACTAATCTCATCTAATTTATGTCAATTCTTGAAACTTTTACCGTTTAATTTTAAAAAGCTGTAGAGATTTAAGCATTAATATTATTTAGTCCCCACGGCGAATTGCTTCAATTCAGTAAATAACTTTTTCATTGTAGAACCATAAAAAAGTATGAAGGACCTCACGGGTCTGAAAAGGTGTAAGAATTCAATGCGATACGACACTGGGCCTCGAACAAAATTATAGAAAAATGCTGAACGGCCACTTGGTCTCAGAGGCCATTTCGACTGTAGCTCACAAACTTTTATGTTGTGAAACTTGGCTGTTTGTGCTTGACATTTATTGCTTTTATATTTTACGATCTCCAGGGGACGGACTTGCTAAATGTTATTATACAATGTAGGCAGGAAATATTGTAGATGCTTTGAAGTGGCAAGTTTTACTTGTTGTGCAGGTGTCCTTAAGTATTCGACATGTGTGTTGCCTTGTTCATTCGAAGGCGGAACTGGATATAATTTATCAATATACTATTTCTAAATGCAACTAGTTTTATAACTGAAATTTGGCATTAATATATTTGTTTTGTTTGAGTAACACAGTACTATTCTCGCCCATGAAAATGGTTATCTGTTCAGTGCTTAAACTCTATTGAAGGAATAATTTATGCAATATTTTTTAATGATTATGATAGTTTTAAAAACAAAATTGGCCGCCATGGGATGCCTAGTAGATATGAAACATTTAAGGACATATAATTTTATTTAATAAGAACCAACGTAGGAATACGGAATAAATTAATAAAAAATAACAGTTTCCTTAATATAATCAATTCTTTTCAAATTTCAAAATTTCAGTAATTAAAATACGATTATTAAGTCGCTGTTATTTACTAAAATAAAATTAATTTTCAAATAATGGAAAATATAAAGAGAATATGGACACAATAAAGTTAATCATTTGGCAACAAGAAATCTGAGATATTTCAATAAAAACTTTCTTGTATAATTTGCTATATTATATTTATTAATTAAAAAAAATACGTTGTTTACGTGTTACTACGCGTTCCTGTAATTTTTTTCACGCTGTATGGGTTATAATTTTATATGTTTTTTGATTATGACAATATTAAACCATGTGCACATGTCGAATGTGTCAGAAAATTTGTAACAGGTATGATAACAAAGCCTCGCAAAAAGTCTTCCTTTGCTAAAAATTTAATCAATTGTAAGTGACACGGTTCCTAAACGGAATGCAGCACCTGATCCGATTGATGTCGTATGACCGTCGCTATGACTCAACACTCGGTAATTTGTTCTACGACAGAGCTATCTAAGGGGCAGACGATATGGAAGACGCACCGGACGCACCTGATAAATGACTCTCTGTCAGAAGCTGTTACACGTTTTGTTTGTAATTAGAGCTCGAACAGTAAATTCTTGTGGAAACGTTCCTGTGCTCGAATCACCAATTATCTACCCTCAAAAATATGTGACCGTGACGCCAGCAATGCTTTCCAAGTAAATAACAATAATTTAATTGTAAATTTGCAAATAAATATTGTATATAGGAGGAGAGTCATGTTTTACTTTTGGTGCCTGTGTCATATCCGACTCATTTATCTTCTAGAGTATTTTACACGGACTAGACAAAAAAACGTATGTTTTTCATTATGTGTCACGAGCATTAAGAAAACGATTTTTAGCTTATATAGTCGATATGATGTATTTTATTCAATAATTTTAAAAATTATTTGTCATTTTTAATCTACGTCTCTTTGCCACTATTGTTACATTCTTCCAAATCTTCCGATTTCAAGGGAATTAAGTTTTTGGTAAGTTCCTTTACTTTTATACCATTATGCCGACGCACGTATGACAAATAACTGTGTATGTATTAACAATCTCTTCTCCTCTCCTTTGCTTTGTCTTCACTTCTCCAGTTTTCATGTAAATATCACAAATAATAAAAAATATTTTTAATAATGCTAGCACCAAGCGGCACTCCGCCTCCTTATTTGTAAGCAAGGTATCGGTGGAGCCTCTAGTATTTGGTACATCCATGGACGGTGACGACCACTTACCATTCGGTCGCTCGACTGCTCGTTTGTCAACGACTGATATCAAAATAACGTTAGCGCACAATTTCCGGCGCTTAGTTATAGTATCTTATCGCCATTAAAGGTGGGCGAGATGGTGAAACGTGGTGATCGATTGTTTAAACGATATTAATAAACCATTATTTGTGAATTACGACTATACTGGAAGGAAGAGGCATGAGTTTTAGATATATTTGAAGATATTGGAATTATTAATTGCCCGTCATTGGGCGCCCGCTCTACTAAAAGAAGCTGGCGATTTCTGTAGTATTTATAATTACAATTGATACACAAATATACACATACATATACAATTCATATACAAATTGATGTTAGTGAATTATAAAACTAATTTTTATCATACAATTTTATAAAAATATTTAATGCATAGACAGAGAGAGACTACAGATTTATATATTTATAATTTATATTAAAATTTTGCTATACTATTTCGAGTCATCAAGAAGGATTGGTAATTATACTTTTTAATATTTATTTTAAGTTCTGGATTAAAATATTTGAAACATTTATGAAAAGTTTAATAACTACGAGTACACCCTATAGACGTACATCTATGGTAGTCTTGAACTGTGCAATAGTACTTATTTATGTCACGTTCTCGTGTTGATGACTCAAAGAAGTGTTCTCTGACAAACGTCTTTCAGAGTTCGTGTTGGCAACGCTCTGAATAATCACACGATCAGTGAGCTAGCTTCGGGCGTTCAGTTTGTCGTCGCTTAGAAATATATTTTCTTTCTTTATTCACATTTCCAGCACTCTGTTCTATTTGAGTTGATACACAAATTTGTTTTTTGTGAGAATATATTTTAATAAAGGATAAACTTTAAGTTTTATTCAGTTATATGTACAAAGATTAAGTTTCATAGTCACAGAAAAATTGAATTCCTAAATATTTTCAAGCCTCTAGCGGCACCGAGCAGGGTTTGGGTCATTTGTCGTAATAAAAAGGTTCGCAGTGCATTCCTCAACGCTTCATCTGGGTCTTTGGACTAATAAAAGTGTAGAAAGGTTTCAGGTCGCCTGACAAAGCTTAATGAGTGCTTTAAAAAAATAACTACCGAAAAAATAATTTCCGAGTAGAAGTCACTATAGTACAATTTTTTTCTCCGTGCAGTTTGGGTTATAATAGATAAGCCGGCTAGGGCGGTGTGCAAGTTGCGCGGGCGCAACGCCATTATCGATAAAAACAAACGAGTCATCGAAGGCAGGTGCACGGCGGCGGTGCGGTATACAAAGGTGCTGCGACATTGTTATGTTATGATCATTGTTTGTCAATTAAACTTAGATACAAGTATTTATATTTATCTTTAATGTAACTTGTTACATTCTAAACTTTTGTACTTATAGTTTTTTAATACATACATACCCAATTAATAATTTATTTTAAATCATTATTATTCTTATTTTCATAAATACGTTGTTTTATTTATTTTTCTTTCATTTTTATCACAATCCCACATAATAACAAAACTAAATACACTATCGATAACGCTTATCGACAACAACAATGCTCATCAATATGCCGCCTATAAGGCCTGTGAGTGGGAGAGAGAGCAAAATACTCGCTTCACCGCTCCGACGTTTTATGACGCAAACTGCACGAAGAAAAAAATTATTTTATAAGACCAATCTTTATGTTACCCGTTTCCTAAAATAAACGAGTAATCTTCTTGTTTTCATTTTAGCGTCATATTTATGGAACTCTCACCATGGTCAATATTAATTATGACACTTTCTTTAATCATAGAGCCCGCGTCTCTGAGCGATGTTTCAGGCTTTCCTTGATTTTCAATCTAAAATAACAAAATATTTTAGTATTTCTTTATTTCAAAATTGTTGACCTTTAGTGTCTTCAGAAATGCTAACTACCTATAGGTTATATTAAGTACGATGTCAGAAGACTCTGATCTGATATAAATAATTTACTGAAGGGAGTTGTTGTCTGTACAAACTATATGAAATACATAAAAAAATGTATATACAACCATAACCTCATTGGTTATGAGCTGATTTTGATTATTATTATTATTATTATTATTATTATTATGTAAGGAATGGCTCGGAATTGGTCTCTTTTCAATATGGAGATAATCTTTTATAATCATATAGTATATTGTAAATGATCAGTCGCAATTAAGAAAACGAGATATGTTTAATTGAAACATTCATAGCCGCGCATCAATCCTTATTACTCGTAATCATCGTGTCAATTAGATGTATTAAGCTATATTAGATCCGGTTGGAGGATGGAGAGGTAATTGCAATAAGTAGCTACACTGTGTTAACCTACTGACCTTTAAAAGCTGTAAAGCCTTCTTGTAACATTGATACACGTCAAGATTTTCATTTGGTTTATGTTATATAATCCGCTATGATTAATACAATAACGAATTATCTAACGTAACTCTTTATGGCAGTTATTTATTAGGCTCTGAAAATACATTAGCAAGCAGATAAAATTTTGCAATCGTATTTTTTTTTCATGTTCTTCAATGAAGTAATTAATATAATATTCGTACTTCCATGTAGATATAGCGTAAGAGGTATTCATTCATTGTATCATTTGCTTCATATACCTGCTACTTTGTATGATATTTCTATGAGCTTCAAAGAACTTTGTGCATTTGTACGGCCCCGAATGTATTTTATGGCCTCTCTTTTCATGTTCATTAAATTACTTTTGTATTGACTATTACTATGAACTGAATGATTTTGGTACTTTTTTAAATTATATTATAAATAGACTGATATTTTACAATTAAAATTTCTAATAGATATTGCAAATATTTTATAATTTTATAATGTATTTAAATCTTCGTGTAATGTTCATACATTTACGGGTTTGAAAAACGTTAAAACAATAAGTAGGTAATAAAGAAATAAGTGATTTGTGTTCAAATTAAGGTACTTTTAAAGTTGTAGTTGTAATGCAAATTGGCTTATGGTTCAACGTAGACGGACAAAGTAGCGAAAAGCACTCAGTAACTCGAGCTTAAAGCATATTGACCAGTGCGCCCTTCGACGAATCACCGTAAGTGACCGTTTGTCTTCGACTTCTGCCGTTTACGGTGTTCAGAATGCGCGAAACGAACACGTATGCAAATGACGTGTGGCGCAGAGCAATTATGAGTCGCGGAGCGTTTTGTACATTTAACGTCGGTTTGATACCCTCAGTGTGAGTTTATCGCACCATATCAATTTAAATCAGATGCTAATCTAAAATAACTTTGATTTTATTTGTTACCTATTTATTCATTGCGTCGTGCGTCCGCCTTTTACAGGACTCTATGGATACCGCCTATAAACAAAACATTCACGTTTATAAAACTTTCTGATCATTTAACTAAACGTCACTAGCAGTTCATTACGGGATAGAAATTTCCACTCACACCCTGGATCCTGGTCAACTATATTGCTTCAGTGCGGTTTGATATAGCAATTAATTACCAACGCGAATGCAGGGCATTATAAACCTTTTTGCGTACTCCAAATCACAGAATTCTTAAAAATTAACTACAATTCATCTATCAAATCCACAACATCCAACTTACTATCATGATCAACGTTGGTTAAATCTGTCGGTCAATCATATTAGGTGTTATACTGGCCGCGTCCCAACGGATGACCTAAAATGATGACCTGATGACATAAATACACTCATAAAGGCATCAATAAAACTTGGATTCTCAAATTCAGGACTAAAATATTTGTACACGGTGTGTTCTTTTTTAAATACTGAATACAAGTCAACATTTGTGCATATTTCTTAAAAAGAAGTATCAATTATTGTTTTGAAATATCGGAGCTGAAATCGTAGCAATATGCAACAATTTAATGGCTGGATATAAAAGGAGAAATACAGGCGTGCAGAGGTTCGATTGCTTTTATATTCGTACGAAATATCTTTGTTATAAAAAAATCTATAAATACATATGTATCAAAACATTGGCTTAAAATGCGGATAACGCGCGTGGATTGTCAACGTTTGTAAAACCATCTCATAAGAGTAACGGCTAATAATGACTCATTTTCATGCTTTATATTAGCTTTACCATTGTATATGTATGTCATTGTGTATGTATTTCAATATGTGTGTTAATGTTTCACTGCCAGGATTGGTCGAACCATTTAAGTCAAAAAACAAGTTTGAACAAAAAGAAAGCAATAACAGCGTCTTTCATACACCTCCGCGCTATTCGCGAAATTACACGAGATTTAGTAATAGGTATGTGCATCTTAAGGGTTGCTTATTACCCAGGTGAAAACTGAAGAACCAGTGTCTCCCGAGAGGGGGAAGCGTTCATATCGTGTCCGTTATACATATTTTTCGTTTCTGGTCGACAAACGCACATAGAGAAATTTGTCACGGACCTATTGCAGTCCTGAAGGACTAAGATAGCTGATTTCTTGTTTTAGTTTGAAATGGTTTTGACATTTTTACGTGAAACTTGAAGTAACGTAACTACTAGAAGAAAAAATAGCAAACGTAGCAGAGACACTTTACTAGAAAATCCATGCAAAAATCCAACAAACTCTACTTTAAGAGATCATTTGTTTTGAGCGGTAGGTATAACCTGCGTGATAAATCGCTACTTAATTTCCCTCTATTTAGTTCAAAATTTGCATTTTACGCAGACTAAGTCTGAATTGGACCTTGTTTTTCAACGCCAGTCCCGAAATAGCGATCAAAATCAAACTTGCCAAAATTTGCAATGGAAATATCTTTTATTTCCCCTTTGAGATTTCAAGGTTTAAAATGTCAGATCGTCAATTGCGTTGAGATATTAAACTTTGTCCCCAGTGCGTCCAGGGACCATTTTTCTCAACATGACTTTCGGTCTGACTTTTGAAAAGAAAAAACTGGAGATGTCTATACTAATATTATAAAGAGGAAACCTTTGTATTTTGGTATGTTTGTACTTTTTATTTCTGTAACGAATGAACTCAAAAACTACTGAACCAATTTAAAAAATTCTTTCACCATCGGACATTACGTTCAGAAGATTTTACGAATTAGGAAAATAAACACAGCCGCCGCCGCCGCGCAATGACCAGTGTGGCCCCACGCAAAACAGCCGTAGCATAGGCCGGCGGACAAGGCGACGAGGGAGGGGGCACGAAGTGCGGGGCGGGCACATCTATGAAATAGGTAGTCGCGCGGTCGACTCCTCACGTAGCGGACATATGCAACATTAAATATTTTGACTATTTTCACAGCATATGTATATGTCATAAAGAAAAAAAATATACATATGTCCTTTATAAGGATAAAATTATAAATATATCTCAAAATGTTTCAAAATAAAAGTACACCCGTGCGAAGCCAGGGCGGGTCGGTAGTTACAAATATTTATAATAGTTCTAAAATTATATCTTTTATTTATTATATTTTTTATTTATTTTTATTATTTATATAGTTACAATAAATTATAGGAAACTGAATAGGTAAGAAAACTTTCTACAAAGGCACTACTTAATCCTAATCAAAAATTAAATTGATACAGTGAGGCAAAATTAGTGCTTAATTACCAAATAATCTATAATATCTATATAAATGTATGTCTCTGTCTGTCTGTGTGTATTTATGTATAAATTGATTGAACTACTTAATCGGTAAAATACCACATTTTTTGACCATCTGAGAAGCCGGGACTTATGAAGTCTACAGTAAAAATTTAGAATATCTGGCCTTGCGCTTTCTTAATATTTATAGCAACATATATATTGATTGGAAGAAAAACAGGGAAAATTGTTAGATATAAGGGGAACTTTGCGGATAAAGACTCGTTTAACCATGCAACATCTTGTCGTTATTTCTATTTTCGATAACGTTCCACTGTGATATTGCCACTATCACTTGGGTGCCATTGCACAATTCTGGTGGTCACACATTCCGCAACACAATTATTGGTACAGCGATTTTAGGACTATGTTAATGGATAATATTTGATCGTTTTTAAGAGTTATCTCGACTTAATATACGAGCTGGGTCACTGTAGACTTAGGTAATAACATTACTTAGTGGCTTTTGCCATTAATTATTGGGCAGTTCTATTTGATCTTTTGCTTCAGAGTTCGTCAAGCTATTTGAAGCAAGAAGTTGGTTTTTACAAACACTTTTCCAACGTCAAAATACGCCATCGCTTCAACAAATCCCTACTGTGAATGGTCCCGGAAGAAGAAGCGGCAAGAAACTCCTGAGGAATTTTGTTTTCCTGCTCACAGTTACAGAACGCACTTAAACTGGCTTAATATTAAACTCACTCAACCTGAAAGTAATCATCAACTTTGTAATAACCTTTCCGCATGAGATAGTTTTTGACGTGAATTTTAAATTTACAATATGGCATTTCTGTCAATTGTAATGGATTTTTATTACAAATATTTACACATCTACCCATGAAAGAGCCACCAGTATTACTTAGT
Source organism: Megathymus violae (assembly GCA_003671415.1). Lineage (NCBI taxonomy): Eukaryota > Metazoa > Arthropoda > Insecta > Lepidoptera > Hesperiidae > Megathymus > Megathymus violae. Next base: position 9,757,705 of record PDGT01000004.1, on the reverse strand, counting down.
CTGACGTTTGGAACAATCAGTTTAACCTTATTCCTAGTTTTAATATTGTGAGCATTATTGTACCCAAGAAAACTATCATAGTATTTTTAACGTACATAATATTATCAAAAATATATTGTGATGCTACCAGTCATTATATCAATTTCTTAAAGAGATCTCTAAGGGAATCTCTAGGCCTGAGGTTGTAAATGGCGCGTACTGCTCTTTTCTGTAATATAAAAATCGACTTAAGAGCCTCAGTTTCTTAACAGCGTAGACAGCAGAGCTAAGTTTCCCTGACAAGATATCAATACGAGGACTCCATTGTAGTCGTGAGTCTATAGAGATTCCAAGAAATGTGGTTGAATTTACTAGTTCAAGCACATCCTTATATAAAACAATATGAGTTGGCACTTGTGTAACATTTGGTAAAGTCAATTTAATACATTTCACAGATCTGGATACATTCCAATTACTACTTCCATTTTCCAGTAACTATTTTCCAATTACTATCAGGCCAATTACTATTTTCAAAAGATTCCAAATAGGTACTGTTACATGGAGAAATCACAGTATATTGTATTATTTTCTCATTTAACGATAATGTAAATTAATTTATAAAGTGAAAAGATTTGATTATATTAAATGAAACGTCCTGTTTTTATAATCACTATTTATTTAAGAAAATCAGCAAATTGGTTATTTTAAACGGGTTTTCTTTTGATTTACTTATTAAAAAATAGGAAAAAAACCATGTGTGTTTTACGTAATTATTATTATTATAAACGACAGTAACTCCTTATAAGATCAACGTACAACTGGTTTATTATTTTAACAGGTGTATCTTTTAAGTTACCTATTAAAACAATAAGAAAAACAATGTATGTTTTAAGTAATTATTATCCTTATGAACTAAACTACTTATGACTTTTATGCCACTAATGTTTATTTTTTATTCAAGTGATGGTTTATACGATCCTATTCCTCTGAGGCAATATTCTAAATTATAGAAGAGTACAGGGACGTAACCACCATATTGATTTACTTATGACCTTTACGCTTCTAGTGTTTATATTTCATTGCGTTTACCAGCTATACAATTACAGAATCTTTAACAAGTAACATTTACATCAAAAATATATTGAAAACTATGTTTACGACCACTAAATCCGTGGGTCGTATTCACCATTTATTTGCGAATTCCTAAACTTTAAATACACAGATCGATAGAGAGAGAAAAACTGATTAAAACTGCACTCATAACTCATTTTGGCCAAAATGGCGGTTACGCCATTTGAGATTTAAGGTATCGAAATGTTTGTTCTCGGGTCGTGGGTGTTTTTTGATGTTATATTTGTGTATGTCCATGTCACCTGCAACATAGGGAATCCTAATGCGGGGGTGTGAGTATATAAACGTTTATTATATTGGAATTGACTACGTCAAACCTAATATTTTGTTGTACAATGAGGTAAACATATCTGTGTGTATATATATAAAATATGTATTTGTTTCAGCACCGACTTCAAACATTTCAATACAATTCTGAATTATTTTTCTTTTAATTTTCAGAAATCAGAAGACTTTTAGCATGATTACTTGATAGTATATAGAATATTACACATCCAAATAATAATAGGGTCAAAATTCATAACATCGTAATTCAGTAACTATTACACATTTTAGGTTATTTATCCCACTTTGGGACTCGTTGCCTTTAAATATAAGAAAATTACTAATGAAGAGCTTATAAAAGACGATTTCCGCAGCATTATTTAAAATATCTATCTAAACTTGTTTAAATATTTTATTAATTCAGTCTACAATTATTATAAACAGTTAAATAATTGTTGAAGCTATATAGTAGATACAATTAAATTTATGCCTATGACAGGCAGCCTAGCTCTTTCGTAGCGTATATTAATTTATAATAAATTACGGACTACAAGAACGTAATTTTAGCATTTGAACAATAATAATGAAAGTTTACAAAGAGCGCCAGTTAATTCGCGTCATGTTACGCTTGTGAGTGTGTGTATGTGAATGTGTACAAACGTGTGCTTATGCGTACGTAGTATGTGTGAGTGGGTGCCTGCGCGTGTATTAATGCAACTAGGATATCAGGTTTAATACATATTTTATTGCAATATTTATTTTTAACAATAACATTTAACAATAATTTTTAACAATAATTTTTTAACAATAATAACATTTTTTTAATAATATTTTTTTTTTACAATAATTTTTATTTTAACAATATTTATTTTTATTTTAACAATGGTACTTTCATCAATAAACGCCTTCAGCTTCATTATTAGTTGTCAAACTATTTTAAGGAGTCTATATTTAAATATTAAATAAATAAAAAATACCAGCTTAACCCGTTTGACGTTCTTCAAATATTCGTAATCAAAATTGTCAACGATCCACAAATTATCGATAGGATGGAATCCATAAGCCCTAGGAAGGACTCCATTTCCGTGTTCTATCGATTTTATTACGGCGAGTGCTCCGAGAAACTGTTCAATTTTGGGGCCTCGTCACCCTGAGTTTCACGATCCGATTTGCTGCCGGCTTGCAAATTGAAGCAGAAGTTTTTTTCTAAGGTGTAAAAAAGGTTAAAAGAAGTTCTCCTGTAAGATCGGTAAATCTGGTTATTTCTTTGGTATTACCCTTGTTCATAGATTTTTAAAGAAAATTTGTGAAAAAGATAAAAATTAACATATCCACTTTTTGTTGCAAGTTTTTTTTTATTAATTACATAAAGGCTTAGTGTTTATTCAAGTATGTGATCGAGACGTATTAGTCTTAATTTATAATTATTATCTTCACATTCTGTAAGGCATAAGTTGCAAGGATAACGTAAAATCATTTTATTAATTCTTCATGTACATATGCCTGTGATCTCTGAATGATAATGTTTAAAAAAATATATGTATTGCCGTCATTTGAAACAGCCACGTACTTGCTTGGATTCGTCAATTTTAATCAAACTTTCATTGCAAATTCTTATTTCTTTTTTATTCAATTTGTTATTTTCTCTTGCTATGGCAGACCACTTTTCAAACTCTAATTGTAGGATATATATTAAATGTATTAGATGAATCTCATCCTATAATGTAAAGTGGAGAAACCCTCGACTTTAGGTCTTTGTTAAATACAATAATATTGATAAAAAAAATTATGAACAAATTTATTTCGTACTTTCTCATTTTTTTCATTTCTGTAGGTCTTACAATTCAAGTGGTAGGTACACACAGCACCTGAGGATATTTCTGTGCAAATTTGAGAGACTCTACATAAACTATTTTTAATAATAGACTGCAAATAACTGGAATAACTTGCCCACATCGGTGTTCCCACTTATTTACAATGTGACAGTATTCAAGAGGAGAGAGAATAGGCCTTTATAAGTTAGTAGTAAGGATTCGCCGGTTCTAACACGAGTGTTGGAACCGGCAAAAATTCCTTGCAAAATCCCCAAGATGGGGGGGCTCTGCGGTCTAAAAAAAGTTTAGGTATCAAATTGTAGGTTTTTGACCATGCTTGAACGAATGCACCGATCCGATTTTTGCTATCTTGCACAGAAACAAAGATAGCTTAAGCATTGCCGTAGCCCTACTTCATTATCTAATGACCTCATTGGGTCATTAGCACTCGCTCACTAAGTGATTATTACGATCCATTCATTACTAATGAGGGTCTGTTGTTTTATGAAATGAAATGAAATGATATTTTATTCGAAGTTGGTTTTTACAAACACTTTTCGAACATTAAACTACGCCATCGCTTCAACAAATCTCTACTGTGAGTGGTTTCGGAAGAAGAAGCGGCAAGAAACTCCCGAGGAGTTTTTTTTCCTACTCACAGTTACAGAACGCACTTAAACTGGCTTAATATTAAACTTATGTCCAAGCAGTCTTATCTTGAAAGTAATCATCAAGTTTGTAATAACCTTTCCGCATAAGAACGCCTTTGACGTGAGTTTTAAATTTACAATATGGCATTTCTGTCAATTTTAATGGAATTTTATTATAAATATTTACACATCTACCCATGAAAGAGCCACCAGTTTTGCTTAGTCTGAAATTTGGAACAATCAGTTTAGCCTTACTCCTAGTATAAATACTGTGAACATTGCTCTTCTTAAGAAAACTATCAGTGTATTTTTTAACGTACATAATATTATCTAAAATATATTGTGATGCTACAGTTAATATATCAATTTCTTTAAAGAGATCTCTAAGGGAATCCATAGGCCTGAGGTTATAAATGGCGCGTACTGCTCTTTTCTGTAATATAAAAATCGACTTAATATCTGCAGCTGAGTCCCACAACAACAGACCATAAGACATCACACTGTGAACGTAGCTAAAATAAACTAATCTTGCTGTTTCTACGTCCGTTAAGAGCCTCACTCTCTTAACAGCTTAGGCAGCAGAGCTAAGTTTCCCTGACAAGATTTCAATATGAGAACTCCATTGTAGTTGTGAGTCTATAGTGATACCAAGAAATGTGGTAGAATTCGCTAGTTCAAGCACTTCCTTATTTAAAACAATATGAGATGGCACTTGTTTAACATTTGGTAAAGTGAATTTAATACATTTTGTTTTCTTAGCGTTTATCACAAGGTTATTACATGTAAACCAGTGTAACACTTGCGAAACAGTATTATTTACATAGTCAAAACATTGTTTTCTCCTATCTACTTTAAAAATTAAGGAGGTGTCATCAGCAAACAATACAGTTTTACACAACTCGCTAGTAAAATAAGGAAGATCATTGAGATATATTAAAAATAGTAATGGTCCTAATATTGATCCTTGGGGGACCCCCATGGTAATGTTTACACCTGGGGACTCTTTTCCATTAATAAATACTTTCTGAATATGTTTAGAAATATATGATTTTATAAGGCTAACTGATTGTGTAGAGACACCATAATGCCTAAATTTATTCATTAATATATTATGGTCGACGCAATCGGACGCTTTTGAGAGGTCACAGAATATACCAATAGCATCCTGCTTGCACTCCCAATCATCAATACTTTTTTTAAGGAGTGCTATGCCTGCGTCAGTGATATTTTTTCCTCTAGAAAAACCGAACTGATTAATGTGAAATAATTTGTTTATTGATAAATGTGATACTAATTTTACTAATCGCTGGTAAGATGGAAATCCTAGCATATTGGTCTCTAGATATCCCATTCATTACCTTAATTAAGAAAATGTATACCTGTTCCTGAGAACAATGTATGATATACACTAGCAAATACATTAATATCAAATTATGGTTTTAATGATTTCGAAGGGATTTGATTTCCATCAATATATAAACAAAATGTATTGATACATAATTTTCAAAATTTAATGAGTTATTATTGAGAGGTCCTTTGAATGCAGCATTATTAACAAATTCAACTATACACCTTTTCGGTACTTGTCCCAGGAATATATTATCAAGGGTTTTTCCTTGAACTTCTGATGGAAATGTTAAAACTTTAACTTCAGCCCGCGTAATGGGATACGTACTGTGGTAGATGCTAAAACTTTTTAGTGTGCAAGTAATACCCTTGGATTGATCGGTGCTTTACGAATAATGAGCATTGCATCTGTAATACATACTTGAAATTTAAATTTTCTCTTGATCGAATTAACTTAACACACATGTCAACACCATTAATTAAAAATTTATCTCGATTAAATAAATCGCCATGGAGATGTCTAATCATTTCAATTTCTTTACTCTCTCTTGCCATGGGCTCCCTCTTAACGAAACACTCATTTTTTATGTCGGTCTCATTCATTTTTCCTACTATATCTCCATACCAAAGACCAATAGTTAGATATGAAATTTTTGCCGCTGGACTATAGTTCAACAAGTTTTCGATATACGCACGATATGCATATGTGTTATTTGGTGGTGACACAAGTTTTTGATTCAAGTAAACCTCAAGTTGACTGAATATTGAATGCAGCCAATTATTAATTGGAGCCAAAACTGTAGCAGCTGCTAATTTTGAGTTGTCTTGGTTCAGTATATTTGCTTTCATGAAAATTAAAATATGGGATAAATCTATGTAAATTTTAAAGGTCCATCGTCAGTTAGAGATGAAATAGGTTTGTAATGAATCCATACTCCACTTTCTATGCTCGTCTGTGTGGATGGCAGTGCAAACAAATCTAGCTGTAATAACTCATAGCAACGACATTCTTATTAAACGATGGTTGTAATACAATGCTACCAGTACAAGATCATATATTAGAGTACCTTAGATTATAAATTAGACTACCTTAAAAACTGCACAAATATACACAAAGAAGAAACGTCATCACAGATTATCATAGAGGTCTTTACATTTTTATAAAATAAATTGTATCATTACGAAACTGAATTAAATAAAGTAATAAATTAAGTTACATTAGTTATTTTACTCAAATACACCACGTTCGAGAAATAAAATTAGTAAATTATTGAAAGTTGTTTTATTATTCATTAATTCTAAATCAAGATATGAAAGTACTCTGTTATATAATTCAGGGATTATGTCAAATTGAAGAACAACGACAACAGTTGACATTAAATGTTTATAAAATTAACCAAAATAACAAATAACAATACTTTATAAATTAGGAATAATCCTAGGTTAGGAAATTTCTAAATTACGAATTAAATTTCGTACTGACCTAAGTGTAACCAATAAGCACGGTACACCATTTTCATTAATCGACCTTGTAGAAAAGGCTAAATATTTTTGAGTTCTAGTATTATTGTTTTTTCAATTAGCCAGCACAATCTTACGACGACTATTTTTATAATTTCATGTTTAATTAAATAAATTACAAAATATGTAGTATGTGTTGTTTACCAAAAATATTTCTATAAACCTAATAGTAGTTATAAAGAAAAATAGAAACTTTCTTCAAATGCGAAGGTTACTTTATTATGAAATTTATATACAAATGAAACCGACTGAACAGAATAATAAAATTCTCAGCCGTTCACGCGCTGCTGGAGGCGTTAAGTATGTATTATACAGTGAGACAATATTTTTGTTTTCTTACGGTCACGCAATCTATTAAAATATAAATCACTGTTTTCAGACAGCCATCTCAGAAAGATATTACCTTAATAATGTACGACTTACTTTTCACAAGCTTGAAACACAACAAAGGTACTTAGCGATTGAAGCACCCCAATTAGTAACCGAATATAATATTAATAAAATGGTGCGATGTGGCGAGATTGAACGTAGCGTATCTACCAACTACTCGTTTCTACTTGGCTTGGCGTAGATTTCAATCATTTCGGGATGTAGTGCATATAATAATATTCTATATAAATTAAGTTTTGCTCTTTATTACGATGTATAGTTTGTGTATTTGACGTCGGTATTTTTTTTATAAAGA
>PDGT01000004.1:9719073-9750291 GCA_003671415.1 Megathymus violae | reverse complement strand
TATATATATGTATATATATATATATATATATATATATATATATATATATACATGTTAAACAATTTGGTCATTAAAAATTGTAACAAAATCAAGATATATTTATTACTAATTGGTATACAAGAACGTTCAGCAGACATCTAAGGTTCTGACGTCTCTTTTGCTTTCGTTGCATCCTTCCGATGTTGAACATATAAAACACATTTAACTACTTTTGCCAAACAAGAACTGACATAATTTTTCTAGATATCTTTAGGTGCTGTGTTCTTTAGTCTCCCATTTACGACATTGATTAATCTGATCAGCATACATTTGTTTCATCCATAAAACCAATATGCAGAAGACTTCCAAATTTACGTACAATCCCCGGTGGAAAAACTACTTAATGTCATTAGTAATATAAATATAAATCTAGTTTGTACTTTGAACAGCAGTAAATCTTTTGGTTTAACAGTTAACTTTAACAAAACTCAACTAATTATAGCAGGCTGATACCAGCTGAACATTAGATTAATTAATATCAAATTTACCGAGTCTCTTCGGACTTAGGTATTACCATCACAGGATCCCCATTAGTTCTTTTAAAAACCGAGTTATGAGGATTGTCTAGCATCTTAGTATGCCTCTTTATTATATTTTATATTATATTCTTTTGTACCTTAACACTCTTAGCACTGTAAACTTCTATGTTTAATTCTCGCGTGAAGTAAAGTGCGGAAAATAAATATAATAAGTAACATAAATTTATGAAATATATCAATATTATTATTATTATAGTATGTTGTGATGAGACTAACAGTAGTTTAATAATACATTCTTTAACGTAAAGTTTTATTATTCCGAAATCTTTGCGGGTATGTGCTAATGGCGTTTGATGTGAGAGTGTATACAGTAAGGATTTTGGTGTTAATCCCAACATATTTAATATGTATAATAAGTAAGTGGTTATGCCGCCAATATAATTGATTGTCTGTTGATACATCTCCTTTTATACAGTGTGGAAAACTACAACTTTTTGGTTGGCACTAACTAACATTACTACTTTCATTTTCAAAAAGTATTTAAATCTAATTCAGATTATCACTTTATTTATTGTGATCTTAGTTGAACACTTGATAAACGTGACGACAGCTATACAAACATCAATGTTACATGCCCCTAACATTAACAGGCACTTCGTGAGATATTTACATCTTTTATTTGGTACGTCAAGATTGGGCAATATTTTTTGGCAGGGCGTAAATCACAATTAATGTGTTCTCGAGAGGAAATTGTTTCTAACATTATAAATCTGTTTAGTGTCTACCATCTGATACGTAGGTAAGACGTAAGACAGCCAGAGAGGCAAACATGACAAAATACCTAGTGGAGTAACATGACAAAAAACCTAGTGAACCGCCACGGTCTTACACGGATAACTAATAAACAAATGTGTAAAATATGTTAATTTTATAATTTCTCTATCTCTAGTGGCTTAGGGACTGTGTTGTCTGACACACTGAATATCATATTTTTTGAGATTTGATTTAACGAATTTCGGAAAAAAATACCATCCAAACTTCCGACTCTACCGGTGAATTTTCAAAACATAATTTAATTCAAACCGTTTTCTGATAATAACAAACACAAGAAAATCGGTCGAGCTATTTTCAAGCCATGATCTTTTACATATGCGATAACTGATTCTCACTTATAGCTTTAGTTATTTCAATTATTTTCATCGACTTTCAAAAATACGTGTCACTTTTTGGATATTCTGTGCTTAAATAAATAAATGTGTGACATTGTCCTTCCGCTCTGTCAGCTTTTGTAATGTGTCACGATCTCTCACCTAATAACTTATTATTAATTAGCACACTGCCTTCGCTTCGCTTCAGGAAAACTACACCTTACATTATTTTAAATTGATTTATAACTTTTTTATTTATGGACGGATTGCAATGAAACAAACGTTAAGCGTTATGTGATGCTTACAGCAAAACATTAGTGAAAACCAGAACGAAATCGGTAAAGCCGTTTCTAAGATTAGCAGAAACATACGTATAGACAAACAGACAAAAATTCTAACAACTATTGTTTTGGGTTTTATTGCGTTACCTTTAAAATTTGTAAAAAATAGATATATTTACCCTTAATCATTTATTTTTACGAGTGCTCACCAATTCGATATTCGACCGTTTTGTTTGAAAATTATTTTTATTGATAAAATTTCGATCCATATTTTTATTATATTATTAAATCGAAAAGCTTCGGAAAAATTTATGGATGATGATATTTAGTACATGTAATGTAAAACCAGATGAATTGTTTGCAGAATTCAAACAGTTTTTTCTCATAAAGGCCCTTTTTTATCCGACTTTAAAAAAGACGTGGAGGTTCTATGTTTGTGTGTATGTATTTATTTATGTACTTATATCTCCAATCGTAACTCCGTCGTTTATGTACCGATACTTCTAAACAGCTCGCAATATTTCAGCCATGTTAAAGTTGCTGTAGTAACATTAACATTGCAAAAGCAGTCAATCAATGATCATCTCAGAGTCTGATGATATGTTTTGGAAACAAAAATGCATTATCTTGACGGATTAGAATACTTCAACCGTGTTTTGAGCTGTTTGCTTTTGGTACCGGTTACATTACTAAGCCATCATTGAAGTGTTTGTGTCCAGGAGTCATCATCCCATGATACTGAACTGATGACGAAATGATTGGGACTTAGGAGATATCACTGAGATTAGTCCACAGAAGCAACTTAGTAGTGTCTTGGATACGCGTGGCGACGATAATCAAAAGCGTGATCTGTTCATCCCGTTATTATCATCTCAGCCGGACAACGCCCACTGCTGGGCTTAGGTCTCCCCCAAAGATCTCCACGACGATCGGTGCTGCGCTGCCCTCAGCCAGTGGCTACCTGCGAGCTTCACCAGATCGTCGGATCATCTCGTTGAGGGTCTACCCAGTAAGCGTCGTTCGGTGCGTGGTCGCCATTAGAGAACCTTTCCGTTATATTAGTCTTTAATGTGACATATTTTAACAACGCATTTATAATGTAGGAATATTTACACTATAAATGGAAAAATAAAAAAACTTAAAAAAATATTAAACTGACTCAATAAGAATAAATACAAAATAGTACTAAAAAGCTACAATAAAATTAAATAAAATATTATTATATGCACTTTGTACATACTGAAATATTTTAAGTCGGTGCCAAGGCTGACACAGACAAATATTTTTTTAATCTTACTAAGTTTGCATCTGACGCGATTTGATTTTGACTATGCGTGGAATACAGTTCCATACTTTTTTTTTTCTAGCGAGCTTTCTTATTTTCGATCAGCAAAATCTTAATCTAATCGTTCAGTAAGAATTAAAAGTAAAGCAAACTTAGGACTGAAAAAGAAATACGAGATTTATTTTGTCATTCGCGTGACAAATTTTTGTAGACTTTTACGTATCGGAACAAGGGTCAGTTAATTTAAGATTTTCCATCAATGAACAAACTGCGGCTGATGTTCTACTGAAATAGGGCACTGGCAAATAAATGTTAGCCGGGTAAAAGCACTGACAAAATTTTACAGCGGCTGGGTTTTAGAATAACTTATCCGTAATACATCTGGGTCTATTATGTTTTATGACTATGGATCAAAAAGTTCGCGGAATGGAAGGAATAGCAAGGGTGGGAGTAGGAAATTTAATTTGTCTATAATGTGACACTCATTATATATATATATATATGATATTATATATCTATCAAGTTTGCGTGTAATTGTGTACATCAAGTACACCTTTACCTTTGCCTCCGAGTTGATATCAATCAAGTTACTCATTCTGGCATTTAGCTGTATCGGAGCGGCTTAGAATACTCCCCCCAATCCCATGCTTGCAGAACAGGGTGTCGTAAGAGGTGACAGAAGCCAGCTTGCTTGGTGGTAGGGCTTCGCGTATAGATTATATTATCAGTATCATTAATATTATTACTGGTGTCTTTCTGTGATACCTGATTGGCTAGCTATCACCCTTCTGCTTCAGTCAGCCGCTAAACGATTCGTCGTGTTCCGGCTGGGGGCTTGAGAGCTAGTACTTGCTTTCTAACCTTCTTCTCATTTCCTGGCCGATAACGCATCATTGATACCTTTGGTCTTCCTGATATCCATGGGCGACGGTGACAACTTTTTATCAGGTGGCTCGTCTGCTCGTTTGTCGGCTATTAACATCAAAAAAAATTCTGAAAGGAGATGGCTACTATGGAGAGAATCCAAATTAAATTTCGAGCTGTGTTTAAGTTTACAGACAAAGTAAAAAAAAACGTCGTAAGTGAGACCGAGTAATTTGTTATTCATTTTCAAGTGACATAAACGTTTTTATCAAGGCAGAGACGCATTTCTGAATGCTCAGGAAGGCCGATAGAGTCCTCCTCAAATTGTTGAAAAAAAACCAAGAACTTGTATTGAAACATTTTCTTTGAGAGAAGATACTTCCTAGAAATGGTTGACGTATCTCCTATAACTCTTTTGAACATTTTCCAGGAACATCATGGGATGTCAAAAGTCAGTGTAATATGAGTGCCAAAAATGCTTACTCCACTGCATAAACGTACGTGTTGAGCGTATGCGCGAGGTGTGGACCCTCTAGAGACAACAGCGATGAAATTGTGAGCCCAATTGTTACGCGTGATGAAACTTCGATTCATTATTATTATGCTTGAATCGAAACGGGTAGTACTGAAATGTGATTCAGGTATGGTTCCCCCACACCAATGCCTGAGTGCGAACGTTTTCTGTCTCGATTACTCTATCTATTTTGGTCTATCCTGTATGTATATATGTTAAGACAAAAAAAAATATGTATTCTTTCAATTTTTGCAAATAGGAGTCCTGCTTGTAAGGACTGATTATAAACAAAAGGGTGTTTGTATAACAGGAGAGTATTACGTTAGCCTTTGAGAGCAGTTAAAGAAAAATTTTAAGGAGTATTGAAGAGAATAAATTATGAAATGTTCTGGTTTTACACGACAACACACCTGCCCACAACAGTCATGTTCTGATAGCTTGCACAATAAGGGCTTTAAAATGTTGAACCACCAACCATATAGTCCAGACTTCACTGATTGCGACTGTTATTTCTTTTCAAAACTTAAAAAAGAGCTGCGTGAAAAAAACAAAGACAATGAAGATATCAAGTCAGTTTTTTACACAAATTAAAGCATAAAGACAGAATTTAGTACTTTATTATGCTTAGTTATTGTGTAAATTATATTCCAACTTAAATTACTTTCATTAGAAATTTACTTTTTTTTGCCATTAATGTAAGAATTCTTTTTTTAGGTAGTTTATTAATTTAAGATAAAGTACAGCTTGTAGGTAAAGGATATTATGATATAGATGTATATATTATAATAAAAGTGTCGAAACTAGTTTCGCGCAGGTTTAACTTACTTTGTTATTGCCATGTGTTGTTTTAAAAGATGTGCTGAGGAGTTCTTTCGCTGTTTCTTCTCCTCAATATTAAAGCACTTTTGGAAACGGTACTAAAACCAAAAAATGAAGCATAAGTGTATTTACAGAATACCTAAATTACTAAATGATTTTGAATTTGAATTTACTGTGGGATTATAGGCTGAGGAATAATGGGCAAACAGAAACTAGATAGTCATTATGATTCCAAAGTCCCATTTTTTTAATAAATCGAAGCAATTGCGATAAATTTTGCATTGTCTTCTTATAACTGATTGGCTTTGACAAGATCATTTTTGAAAATTACTAGAACACGCAAATGTTCTTAGATACATACTCCTTATGTGTAAGACATGGGTCAGTTATAACTTATTTTGAAAACACGATTTGAAAGTAAATATAAGAGTGTTTTAATTTAAAAGTTTACTTTTTACGAGCTCAATTAAAATATCGTGTTTCATGATGAAAAATGGATTTGAATGGGAAACGTTGTTTCAAATGTTGCCTAAAACCTGACGAATTATTGGATAGACTTGAAATAACATTTATGGATTAAATAAATTAAAAAATATCAGTTGATAAAATTAAATATAATTAGTATAATATCGTATATAGTCTATGCAATATGTACATACGATTGTTATGCAAGTCTTTAACATAATACATGAAGAAAGAAGTTGACGAACTTTGAAGCGCACTAGTAGTGTAATAAATAATTTTAAATAACACAGATTCAGCATTGACTGCAAGCTTTCATGGGAAAACATACCGAGCACCTTCGATTGAGGAGAACAATTTAATGTTGTGTACTATGCAACCTTAGGGATGTTTACTCATTGCTAATCCTGCCGCTTCAGTATGTGGCCTAGAAAACCGGGACGTAAGAACCCTCGTCATGGAATGCTACCGCGGCTCGTTCATGCGAGTATGTCCTTGGAATTTAGACCCGAAAGTCTGGGTAGATCAATCCAATAATAATGGTCGCGGCATACGGATACGTCTGTACGAGTGCTGCAGTCTTCATACTTCACGCTGCTTCTAGTAATCAAGGCCCCGCCGTGTGAATTCCACTAGTGGAAAGTCCAGTGAGATCAGGGACCAGGTGGTCAGGGTGAGTGGGCGCTCAAGCCTTTAAGGAGCAAAGTAGTCAAGCCCGGTGGGGGTGGCATCTAAACGGGGGTGCCGCTGGTGGTTCAGTTGCAGCTACTCCTCAATCATAGTCCAGCTTAACTATGCCGCCGAGGAACAGCGACTGCAAGTCCTGTCGTCCACGGAAACCGTCGACTAGGTCTTGTAGGAGGTCGAAGGTCACTTCGACACAGTCTTCGCCTTTCCTCCCCAAGTTAGGTTATGGTGGTGAGGTAGTTCAGGGGTAACGACTGACCGAAAAAAACACTTGGTGATGGTGATAAGAGCAGCTTCGGAAGGGGTGAATTTCTCCTTGGTCTTCTCTCTTCTCCTCTTCCGAGTACGAGAACTAAGAAATTTTGTTGGTTTTAGCTGTGTCACAATGAAGTAACTCTATTTTTATTGCTAGGTTTTTTACTTTGATGCATTACAAATTAAAATAACGTAAATACAAAAATTTAAATTAGAACTAAAAAATGCTTACTAGAATTGAACATCTGCTAGCAACTAGTGACCAAATACAGAATTTCGAAGACTATTGCCGCACAGTAGCATGTAACGTGATATGGTATGAAACGGTTACCAGTTATAGTAAGGAGGATGGAAGTGTTGGTGATGAAAGACCTAGATGAGCTAGGTCGCGCGTGTAGTCGTGGTGCTGGGAACGCGAAACGAAGAAACAAAAACAGTCCGGACATAAAAAGTTTATTTTACAAGCACGATAACAGTTTATACTACACGAAACACAACACGAGAAAATAACCATAAAATACAGAAGGAGAGAGAGTGGTAGACGCACAGGAAACAGTCTTAACATTAAACACAAGCAAAACAATATTTAGGCACAGTGAAAGCACTAGCAAGCGTACCGTAGTTGAGCGATCAAGCGACACGGGTTTTGCGCGGGACGAAGGAAAGCCAACTGTCGGATGGCGAGCACGGACTGAGCAGCGCGCGCGCCGGCCGATACCGTTAGCGGGGTGTGAGAGGCGCGGAGAGCAGTGAAAACGCCGCGCGGCTGCCCAGCCGGTGTTGGTAAAAATCGCCAAGCGAAGTGGCGCGTCGTCTCCAAGACGCGCCAGGTTCGAGTCCGCGTGTGCTTCTGTGAGTGTGTATGTATGTGTGTGATATGTAGTGTATAATGTATATAAAGTATAAACATAATATAATACATAAGTGTAAGTGAGTGTGTGTATGTAATATATATTATAAACTACATAAATACGTATGAATGTGGGACGAAGGTGCCCACAGTGAGTTACTTTCTTGTTAACCTAGTCGTAATTTGGTATCATGTGACTTGTTTTCATTTCCTAAAATGTAGATATAATTCTCATCACCGGAAGATGTGCTAGTATCGTTCAAGCAGAAAAAGCAAAGATGTCGTAACTGGACTGGAAATATTGTTTAAAAAATTGGTTTACAAATATACAACATTATGCAGATGTTCGTATTTTAGTTTCGCACAACTTTCTAAATGTCTCACTTACTAATAGGCAATCGTTGAAGTGATAACACGTTGGACAGCAAATTATATATATCCATTAATCTTATACGCATTGGTGAGATTAAGAATTATATTTATATATTTGTAGTGTGTTATAGTATATGTAGTATTTAAAAACGGGACTCACGAACTATCAACATTATAAGCGTCAACGAATTTGTGCAATAACTTAAGATGAAGTGTATGGAACAACATAATATTACTACATTATAATATAAATAACAATATTATGTATATTATTATTTATATGATGTACCTTCTTTACGTAATAACGTTTCCTTTGTTTACACTTTATATTCCGTCTTCACTATTTAACTTCCGCACGGAAAAAACGCAATTTTTACTGCGAGACATATTTAGTCTCACACACATATTAACTTTCTCTACAAAAAGTAGTATTTTTGTTATTTTCTATATCTATATTATGGTACTTGAGATTGTAGGTATATATCCTAGACAAACATTGTTCGTATTTTTATGTGAAGTACAAAAATGAAACACAATAGCTTTGCAGCTCTATTAGTAAAACTATTATTAGTAGTAGTATCAGCAGAATAATGTTACAAATATATCAATCATTACTTATATACTTGACTTTTATATTGTTATTACGATACCCCCATTTCTGTCCTTTTGTTCGCCGGTCCAAATCACTTAAAGCTGAATTCAAACAAACTTATATGTACACATTGAGATCGATCGAGTAGCAACGCATACATATATTAATGTACCAGATTACCGTGTCCTAGTTGTAAATAATATCCAAACGAAAACAATCCCAGAAATAACGTTACAATTTTGAAGTGAGCGATATTATATATATGAATTTATTTTATATCCAGCCTAATATTCTAAGCGTATTCCAAATTGCATTTGTACTATCAAACATGCAATATTAAAATGTATGAGATGCATTTGTATTTAAATGAAGCTACGTGGTGTCAAATATTTTGGTGTACAAGGCAATAAGCAAATTCAAGTTATAACCCACTTCAATAGCAGCTGTGGCCAAACATATTGTACATCGTGTGAAATTATTCGAACGCATCATATACATATAAACAAGTGAACGGTCAACAAAATTTGAATTATGCACTCGATTTGAATTTAAATTTGTTGGAAATCCAATATTTTCAATAAAACATAATAGCCGGAGGAAAGTAGCGACTTTGTTGAGAATTGTGGATTATACGGGAGAGAGATCAGGGTAAGGGACAGGGTGCGGGGAAGGGAGCCTACCCTTTGAGTCAGCCAAGAACGACGCGCGCATTGTCACCTATTACTGTTAATCCCGTGTGTAGCTAATAAAGTAATATACTCAAAAATAACTAAAATATTAACTTGAGACGACACGAACACAATGTGCCAGAAATTAAAAAAAAATACACATTTATAACGCTCCAAAGCCTTGTTTACGTGTCTCAAAGTCTTATGAGTGGTGTCAAAAGAAATAGGAAATAGTGCCATATTATATACAGTGAAATGAATATTATATTAGTAAATAGTATAGGGTGCGAACTTGCACGAACTTCTGCCGAATCGGAACGAAGCAGAGGGGTTTGGCCCCCCCGCGCCCCATGCCACTACTACGCCGCCAGCCATCAGTCGCCCCTAAGTCTCAGGTTTGTACGCAGCATCCCAACGCTTTACCGCGTCACGTTTCAAACAATATTAACCCTTAAATCGTGCTCGATGCACTGAAATTGGCATGTAATTTCACGTCGGTTATACTTGAAAAAAGTTCGTACTTTAGACAAAATGGTGCAAAGACGTTGTATTTTGCCAGCTACCGGCTTATTATTATTTTTCATCGGGGTGTTGTCGGCGCAGAGTTTTCCTATGGATAAGATTGCCGTCGGTAAGTATGACACGTGTTAAACTATTCCGAAATAAACTTTTCTTGCGCAGTATATTTTTGCCGCACGCTATTTTAAATATTTTTTCTCAGCGTTATTGAAAGTTAACATCTGATTTTATTGAGAGCGACTCTATGTCACTTTTTTACTCAGTTTAAATGTTTAGTTTAGAAACTGTTTTTAATTTCTTAAACTTATTGAAGTACTTTGGTTCCCTCTTCAACCAATGATTTCTCAGTTGAAATATATGTGATTGATTTTCTCTTTTTCTCTTAGTTCGCCTGTCTCTCTTTCACATTCCTTGGTCACTAAGGAATCAACTTCCTAAGACACTTACAGAATGTAATAAAATTTTAGGGAGAACGAGCTTCTCGCAATTTACCATTGTCGTGTTGCTAGGCTACTTACCATTACATTGTTTATATATATATATATATATATAAAGTATCCCTTTTAATTGGTTTGAACGGATAAGTAAAGGAATATTAATTGTAACATTAAATAACAATTGATTTGTAATCGCTCGTTATTATCTTTATTAGAAACGTTTTAATTGCCTCTCTCCGTTCGAATTTTTTGGTTCATAATTTTCTCAATTTCTTAATTTTTTTATTTTCATAATAGTCTTTAAGTTATCCGACTACTCATATGCATACTTCTTTATAATTGTTAAATATCTACTGTTATTTTTATCATGTACTTATACATGACTTAAGTTATTGAGTGTAGAGTCAGGTTTCGCTGTCTCACATTGAATACGCATGCTACACTGTTTGTGCTGCAGTAGAACACGTCTGTATAACCAAGTTTCAATGGTAACAATATCTGGAGCTGCAATTTAAGAAAGGATGTTCTAGTTACAAATTTCTTACAGGTGCTGAATATTTTAAGATAAATAATGTATTTGCTTTTGTATTTCGTACCATTCGTATTCACGGACCAGAAACATAACTCGGTATCTTTTTTTCCATGCTTCGGGCTGCATGAGATTTGCATATATGTCGGTTATAAGTTGCCGAAAAGACGAGTCCTTAGTTACTCCTTAGACAGTCACGGCTTCTTCGGTCCAGAAAAAAAGTTTCCTTGTATTTTTTCATTCACTATTGGGAAGAAAAAGAAATTAGAGAAAGGTAAGACTGTAGTGTCGATGATGTTGGGATTCAACACCAGATTCTTCAATCTGTTCTAAGTGCCTTTGTTGTACGGGATGTACGTGACGAGGCGCTATCGTGATATAATATATAACGCCTAAGCCCAGCTTTTGGTCTTCTCCTCCGCACGACTTGAAAAGCTTGGAGCAATGTTACTATATTATATCATTATAGGGTTAATAGACCAACAATTTTCCAATATATTTATATGTTTCCAATCTATGTTATAAAAAACCTAGCCACCATTTTTTTTCCAACGGTGCGATATCTTTATAGTTTTGTCAGTAAGTGTACTTCAGAGAAAGCTCATATTGATGATTGCGTTTTATTTTTGGGGTCATACTGATACATTCATATATTATTCGTCAGCATTAATGATTCCAGGGAAATGTCGTGATGCCCAGTTTTCAAATCGTATACGCATTTCAGGGCATCAATCCACACTCGCCTGCTTTTCACTTTAGGAGAACAAAGGGATCCAACAATAACAAAGCTTTCTCACTCCAAGATGTTAATGTATGATGATATGAACGCTTCCTAATAAAATGCCCAATAATTTTTGCTCAATACATTTATATCCCCAAATCCACTTTACCTATTTTGAGATCGGCTTTGGCAGTCTGACTATTTTTTATTTGCGACCTTGCATTCTTAAAGTTTCTCTCCGTCACCGAAGTCTCGCAACGACCATGATCCATGTAACTGGTTCAAAATATTAGTAACAATACAAAAATCGTGAGTACCTCTTACAGTTAAAATGTATATAAGCTACAATTTACCCGCTTTATATGAGCCTAAAGAAATCACTACCGTTCAATTAGTTTCGTTAGCATCAACTTTGTCATTATATAGCAGAATGCATTTAATAACTACTGAGGAAGAACAGTTACCTGTCATTACCGGAATACCTTTTATTTATGGGGGGACGAAGTTTTCTAAGACATCCTTCGAGTGCCTACCCGCATATATGGGAAGGTTCCTATGTGAATGCGCTAGTCCTTTTCGTATGTAACGAACAATTATCTACCGAGGTTCGCGACCATGTGTTCCTACTCTTGGGTCTTTATCATTACGGTTCTTTATCATTAGGGTTCTTTATCATTACGGTCTCGTAGAAAGAGACTATAGTCTTCTATGACGCATTCTTTACCAACATGGCCATTACTACTTCTAGCGGTGAAAGACCTTTCCCGTTCAGTTCTACCAGAACGCTCCGCGCAGTCTCCTATGTAAGGCACTACTTGTAAGTGTGCATCGTTGTGGTCCCCACCACAGTGGTGGCATTGCGTAGTTGCCTTGCGCCCGATCCAACACAGATTCTTGCAGGTCAGTACCTGTATCAAACCGTACCATACCTATAGAGGTCAACTAATTGCTTGTTTTGAATTAGTTTCAAAAGTGAAATATATACCTTTAAGGACTATTGTCTAACCTCTACCACGTCAGTGTCACTATCACCAAATTACTGCGCAGCAAAGCTTTTTGATCGCCATTTTGCACTCCTACACCATCGCTAGGCTATCGCCATCCCTCAATTATTTAAAAACACTTATAAGATCACTTAGTCATTTTGAGTGTTTGTATGTCAAATGTCTTAAAGAATTGAACACAAATATAAATATTTAATATAATTTTGTAATGACAGCTTAAAAGATATATATTCGAGTGGTAGAAGCAAAATATGACGTTCATAAGTGTATTTACTGAATACCTATATGATTAAATGATTTTGAATTTGAATTTGAGTATAAGATATCCAAGAAAAATTCCCACTGCATCGCCTTTTCTTCTACAGTATACCCATCGACTCATATTTTCAAGTAAAAACGTTTAAACTTCATTTTTTAGAACCTTACACTTGTTACTAAACGAAAAACGGAACGGTTTTTATTAACAAAGCGTAGTCAAGTTCCATGCAAAACCAGTCTCATTTAACTAGTTTTATTTTATAAAATCCTTTTGTACTCTAACCTCATACAGCCATGAACATAATCAAAATCTTATCATTTTACTCCTTTTTATGGGGAAATCTTTTGTGTTTCCTTATTTTACATTCCTTCACGGTAACCGGTCCTCATAAGTTTCTTCTATGCTTGTATATAACCTGGTATCGACAAAATATTATATATTTATTTATGTTCGATTAGTGTTAAGGTATTTTAAGGTTGTTTGTATTGATATATCCATAGACTGAATCAGCTACAGTGCCATCCATGTCATATAATAAAATATCAGTACACATACGTAACTAATCTATTTGCATAGAATCTAAATATTTATTCTTCTATGTTCACTAAACTCAAAAGCTTCAGCAAAATGTCTGCATATATTGTAAAATAAATGAGCAGTGAATGGCTGGATTTCTAGGAAGAATCACGTACAGGCTCTTAAGTACCTAGTCAGCCGAAGGGTACTCAAGCATGAGAATGCATTGCGGCGTAAATGAACGCATTAAACTTAACACAATCTCTATTAAAAACTAGTGGCAAAGTGATTTGCATTTGAAGGGTATAATAGGATATTTTTATTTTATCGCTTTTACTAACAAAATAAGCATTTAAAGGGTATCCTCAATATTCCTTTTTGCTGTAGATTTTATTATTGTGGACATTTTTTGTTTTATTTGGATCAACAAACTATATACTAAAGTATTGTGGTAAAGGTAATTTTCGGAATCATGGCCCCTATTTAAACAATTATTTTAATATTAAATAATATTTAGTACAAGATATAACCTAATTTTTTTAAGAAAATGTTTCTCAGTTTGAAATCAAATTCAGTGAAAATAATGACTATTATGGAATAACGGGGTTATATTGTGAACTAAACTTTAAAATAAGACATCGTCGACCTTCTTCGATAGTCGTAAAGTTACTAAACTGGTTCATGTAGAAATATTTAACAAAAATAGTTGATATATTTTTTGTTAAAATTATTCATCGAAAAATAATTATTATTAGGTATTGATTTAGACTTGACACAGTTACAACTTCGATAGTTGTGCTGCACGCAGTAAATTTACACTGGATACAAGGAAATAAAATTATATAGTGTGCATATATTGAATTGCAACAAATATCATTGCTAATGCTAGCAAACCCTTTTTTTAATTTTTAAAACAATAATTAAGTGAAGCATACTACTTACTTATTTTATGACAAGTACTAAATTAAACACGTTTAGTAAATTACTCGTTTAAATATTTAACAGATTCAATTAAAATCTTAATTTGTGGTAATACCTATTAGTGGTTATTTAATAAAAAGTTAAAAAATAAAGACGAAGTTTGTAGGAACCGAATGGAGTTTTTTTTTATTTCGTAAAATATTTGCAATCGAGTGGAGTGTCTTCAAGGCGGCCGTGACACAAAACAGAAACAGAGTGCTTGATAGGTCTCGATCGTACTCGCCTACAATGAATTGCGACTTCGTATTCAGACAATGTTTTATGAGTAACTATTTCAAACTTCTGAAAGTATCAGAATAAAACCAAATAAAATTTTTAATCTCATGGCTCAGCACTATTAAGGCAAAATTTTTGTCAATAGTCAAGTTAAAAATATTATAGCTACTAATAAACTTATAGGAAACAAAATATGTACGATAATTTTGTTCAAGGGCACTAATTATTCCTAATCAGAAATTTCTTCCAGTACCTAGCTTCAATATTTTTCGAATAAATTAATGTCTCTTCTTAATTATGAAATATTTTTAATTAATAGAATTAAACGAACTAAAAATAGTTAAAATTTCGCATACGTAATTAAAATTGTCCATAGACCAATTATTATTAGTAAACTTAAAACTTGAACTAACTGTCATTAAGAAACTACCAAATTCCATTCATTCAACTTCTTTATTAAGCAACCATTGTTACTATGAGCTTTGACTTCCTTTCATCATCTAACTGGAATCTGGGTGGTTAGAGTTTGGAATCTAATACTTCTCTTTTGTTTTCTTCATCAGTTCACCTATTCAGATAGCCATTTTCCTCTTTTATGGCGTGGACGCTGTTCTGTCTTTTCTTTTCTACCGAGAAAATAGCTTTGCAGCAAAGTATTTTGTTATCATTGAAGCTGATTAGATACTTTTACTTCACTTCACTTTTTATTTAATATTCACCTTTTAAATTTTTTGATTATGCTCTTTTTAATATAATTTTGTCTTTGCGTTGACAATTTTCACAAGTATATTAATGTTCGAATAAACCCTGATACCATAGACACATTAATAATAACTTCTATCAAACAGAGTTTGCGCTTTTAACCTGCAGCTAATAACGACTTAACTTTTAATTAACCTATCAAAATAATAAACCATATAAAGTAACTGAATAAACCTAAAACTATATTAAAGAATGTATACTGCTATAATTTGTTATTGATTTCTTAATAAGATATTCGCATTTTCATTACCAACACAAAACTTGATCACCCGAATGATACCTGCTGCTGGTGTAACAGATAGTTTCGGTGTAGCGGTTGGCTTGCACCAGGGTTTTACCTATTCCCGTACCTCTTTCTGTTAGTTATGGATGCTTTGAAATAGGTCCTGCAGGCAGAGGCACCCTGGTGTATGCTCTTCGCGGGCGATATGTTTCTGATAGAAGCGGATTGTGCATATTACAGAGTAAACTTGATGACTGGTAGCATGCACTGGAGACGGTTGGCAGAACCAAAACTGAATATTGTCATTTGCATCATATGAACATTGCATCCTGTTCAGCAGAACCAAAACTGAATATTGGTTCTGTGATTTCGGTGGTGTATCTGGTGCTTTCCCAATAACATTTGATAGAGATGTAATACCAGTTTGCTCTGATATTAAATGTCTCGGTTCGTCACTCCAGCACGTTGAGGTAGCAGATAGGGATATAAAACGGCGAATCAATACAAGTTGGTAGAAGTAGAGACAAGTTACCAGCTCTAAATGCGACCCGAGAATGTCACTCAAGTTAAAAGCAAGATTTACTAGTCGATTATAATACCAAGTAATCATGTACGGTTCGGAATGCTGGGCAGCTGAAGTACGTGAAGAGAAACGTTTCCAATCTGCCGAGATGCGAATGTCGAGATAGATGTGTGGAAGGTCAGGAATGTGTACATAAGGGGTAATGTAAAAGTAACGGATATAACAGATAAAGTAATAAGTACAAGTCTGGAATGATTTAGGCATGTGAGGACAATAAATGAAGACCATGTGACCAAAAAAGCGATGACGTTAATGCGGATGGATACAGAACGAGAGGAATGCCAAAGAAACGGAAGATGAATTGCATTATGAGTGATATGAATGAGGTGGGAGTGGACATAAGTGTCACACTTATACAAAGCACAATAAATGGAAGGAAAAGACATGCTACGCGAACCCCAGATAATGGGAGAAGGTAAGGCAGATGACAATGATTAAGAATACAAAACAAATATATGTATATATATATATATATTGCATTTAAGATACAATCCATAAGATATAATTATAGTACAAATGCTTAAATTTATTATCCTTAATTTTATATTGATGTTAACTTCATGAGCGTGTATAATAGAAGTATGAGGAAAAGCTGCACATCATTTTTGGTTTTAGCGAGATTGAGTTACAAGAGTTAGTTTTTGTTAGGTCTGCTTACTGGTTATTCTGCGCAATCTAAACAATTTTAAAAATTTTCAGCCAATTGCAAATTTACCGGAACTTTGCGATTGGAAGCAATCATGAAAGTCTTATAATGTAACTCGGAAAACTTTTGCGATTACGGGTGTCGCTTAGCAGTTAGTTGCTGAGTCATTAAGGCGACGCATATTCAATCACTCAAACGATTATGATGATTTAAAATTATGGTAATATTTTGTTTTATAAAAAGCAAATTATATTTACAAATATTTTTGTAATAATATAATATTAAAACAAAACTTTTTTGATTAAGAATAACAAGAATCCATCCACCACATTCTCCTACAATATAAACGGAGAACCTCTCGCATGTGTTAAGCACGATCGCGACCTCGGCTGGACTCTGGATCAGGAACTCACCTTCAAACCTCACACCATCGAGTTATGTGGTCGAGCTTACAATCCTTTTTTACCCTTTATTACGCTTTTGTGAGGAGTAAATTAGAGTACAATACTGTACTGGACATCGATATATTAATGGTGAGACGCAAGTGTGCCATAATGTTGCACTATTATCTGCTTCTTAATAACAAGATAGGCAGGCTTAGCGCTCTGTCGTGCTGTCCCCTGAACGCGCCCATGGCGCAATCAGTCAGGGTGTTCAATACGATGATACCTTAAACACCATATGTGTACATATTCCAAATGTGCAATATGTCCATCAGATTTTTTTGTCAATTGCATGTAATTAAATTTAAACAATAATTAGTGTACTTTGTAATAAATAGGTAAATATTCCTGGAATATTAATTAATATAATGTGTAGATGTAATTACGTGGAGAGTGTTTGGTGGATGCTGTAAGCACTAAAGTATTGGATAAAATAAACAAATAAACAGATATCTCAATATGTGTAATATTTTAACAGGCATTACTTTAGAAATTCCGTATCACATATTATATTATCACATATCATATTTCAATATTTATGTGTATGTGTTTGTGTATAAATGTAAGTGTGTCGTAAGGTTTATTTTTAAAGCTCTAAAATAGTTAAACTATTTGGGTGAAATTTGGTTTACGCAAATTAGGTTCTGTGTAACTAGACTAGAACCTGGTCGCGAATAATTTAACCGCGTGTCAAACTGCGGTTGATGCGTTCACTGTACACGTTTTATATTAGTTAACGTATGTATGTATGTACACATTGCCAAACAGTGAGATTAGTTATCCCATTCACGATTATCTCTCGTTAATAATTGATGTCATGAGAATGCCGTAAATTGTAACCAGTTTACGGCGGTGACGAGTGCGCTGATAAGCGCGTATGGGTAGTAAGAAATGTCATTTATACATAGCATGGTTTCCCATAGAATAATTAATTAGTATTAGTGATCTTACAAATATTAGCTTGATAATTTTCATGTTAAGACAAGACAAGATATTCTACTTAATTATAATCGGATCGGTACGGAAGTTCAAAAAATATTATATAAATTATTGTTTAATGCAACATACATTTAAATATAAACTTGTGTTTTTAGAATATATTTAGATTTATCGTGGATTTTTATTACTACTTTTATAATATGTACTAATATTTAGTAGGATAATATTGGCTTCCGGTAGGCGAGAGGAGTTGTCATTTATGAGTCAATTGAATTTTGTTACATTTTTACGTTCAATACAATACGGAATTAGCCTTTACTAAGCCACGAAGTGAGCCTGGGTCTAGAAAAGTGTATCGTCATTTAATAAAGTTGATTTCGGAGGAAGAGTTGTTTTAAGAATCATAAATGAATTTAAAAAGTTATTACTTTTATAATAATGATAAATTTTCAATAGTTATTTTAAGAACTCTTTACAAGGATTTTGTTATTTTATTTATGGTATTTTAAAATGCGGTTTAAACTTTTAATATAAGCCATCATCACTACCAAAACTTATCCATTGAGATTAGATTCGAATCTTTTCTCTATGAAAAAAGTTAAGGCGACAGTTTAATTACTTATTTTTTACTGTAACCATAACTTTGTAACAAAGCTCTTATTTACTTGTGTCCTTACAAGAGTTAATTAAAAACTCCCATGCAGAGTAGCTAAATTCAAAACACTAGGCTTTATTGCTTATATAAATAATGTCGAACTGTTATAAAAACTTTGAATAGGCGTATCGCAAAATGGTTGCATTGCAGGAAGAGCACCCTCGTCTGAAAATTTTATCGCCTATATCAAATGTGCTCACCATGATCACGAAGCGAAGAAAAACACCTGTATATATATTACTACGAGTGTATTATTTGACGGCAACAATCACGGAGTGTGTCCACATGTACACCGTATGTATGACATTTAAAAGTGTTAGTGCGAGCCACGCCTCGTTTAAAACTCCATTGATTGTGATAGCGTTGATTGATTACGCTCTGTACGCGCTTCAAGCTACTATTGTATCATTGTAGCCGTATTGCTAGTTTTTCTGTAGTACAACTTAATAAATAAAAATTTTTTACGTGCGTATATTTTCCTTTCTAAAAACGTTCAATGTTTTGCTAATAAAGTTCAATGTTGATTGTATTCAGTAGGTATAAGCGAAATAAAAACAGTTTTCAAACGTGTAGATTAATTAATGAATCCACATTTGACTTCTATAATAGATTTTGATGGCCTGTATCGTTCTTGTTAAACTACAATCTGGACGTTTTCAAGGCAAGGGTTAATTTATTTCTACCCACCTAAAAGTCCCACTGTCTACCAGAAAAACTCATCCACAAATCGTCATCATATTTATGGAGTACCAATTCCGTCACACCCTCTTATATATATGTATAAATAATCATGAATGTCGGTTCATAAAGAACGGAGTTATGGTTGTAGATAGATAAAAAAATACAAGTGTACATATAACCTAATCCTCTCTTGAAGTGTGTTAAAATTTAATACGAACAATTACATAGGTCACATTAATTGGACACTTACATAAACAATATTTAAAAAGTTATTACTACATTTAAAAATGGAACTCTTTAGCCATAGATTACAAGCTGTTTCATCAGATTGTCAATTACTTTCACAGTGTGGCGTCATTTTAAAAAGTTCGTGATTACAATAAATAGGATTTAACTCGGGAAAATATTCGTTACATGATTTTATACGATTTTAAGTGTAGTTTGACAGCGCAGCAGAGCCTCTGTCGGGCTCAGTCTGATTTTGGCGAAGAATCACCATGCAAAACAACAACTTATAGCTGGTTTGCAGAATTCAAACGCGACCGTGTCAATTTCCATGATGAAATTCATGAAGGTCGCCTGCGCACCGCTGTGAGTCACAAAAACATTGATGCTGTGCGTCGTATGATCGAAAAAGACATACATGTGACCCACCATGAGATCCGGACATCTTTGAACATAGGAATAAGTCAAATACAGTCAATCCTACACAAACATTTGGGTGTGAGAAAGCTGTTCTTGATGGATCCCACACAATTTGACTGATGCTCAACAAAACGGACCGTATCACTTAGTGTCATGCTATGCTTGCCAGATACAACGAAGGGGCTTCAAATTTGGTGTGGGATATAGTAACAGGTGAAGAAACATGGATTTACAGCTACGATCCTAAAACAAACCAGCAACCGAGCGTATGGATCTTTCGAGATGAGCCGAAACCAACCAAAGTGGCGCGCATGAAAAGTGCCTCGAAGCGGATGATTGCTTCTTTTTTTAATAAAACTGGACACGTGGCGACTATTGCTTTAGAAAATAGTCGTACCGTGAATAGTGACTAGTACACGACCATTTGTTTACCGGAAATTATTGACAAACTTTGTGAAAATAATGGTAAACGCCGTATCATCTTGCACCACGATAATGCTAGTTCCCACACGGCCAGACAGATAAATGAATTTTAAAGACGAAAAACGTATAATTTATGAGTCATCCAGTATACAGTCCTGACCTGGCACCGTGTGACTTTTTTATGTTCCCAAAAATCAGGAACCAATTAGGTGATCAACGGTTTTCATCACCAGAAGAAGCTGTCGAAGAGTATGAAAAACATGTATCTAACGTCACTCTGGAGGAGTGGCACAAACGTTTTCAAAATTGGTTCAATCGTATGAAAAAAAGCATTGACGCAAAGGGAGAATATTTTGAGAAACAATAAATTAATTTTTGACCATTAATAGTATTTTTTTTATTATTGATTCCGGAAACTTTTTGTGCGCCCCACTTATAATCCGTTTATGCGTCTGTTATTGGTCGCGTAACTGCTTCGTCGAATGAGGTCAAAATTACACAAATAGGTTTTGTTTACCAAGACGATGATTCGTATTGCTATAAAAAATCGATATAAATTTCCCAACTCGATATAATCTCAAATCGATATAAATGTTAACATAGAAATCTCTGTTTCAATACAAGTACCGAGCATAGGTTGTAAACGTTTATTGTGTGCTAGGATATCATATTTGGAATACGATAATTTAAAACGTACCGTCCCATGATAACTATAC
Source organism: Megathymus violae (assembly GCA_003671415.1). Lineage (NCBI taxonomy): Eukaryota > Metazoa > Arthropoda > Insecta > Lepidoptera > Hesperiidae > Megathymus > Megathymus violae. The sequence goes on along the minus strand of PDGT01000004.1, from coordinate 9,729,078 downwards.
CGTATCGAACAATGTGAAAACGTTGTTAGAATTTCATATTTTCATGGGTGGAAAGGTTAGATTGCCAAATTGGTACTATGATTTATGAAAGCACGTTCACCCATCAAAATTCAACCAACAGAAAAATCATGCTGACGTTTTATTCAATTCTTGGCAGAGTACCAGAGGCAGAGTTTATATTTTCTCAAATTCTTAAGATTTTGTATTTTATTTACTTTTATTTTATTTCCTCGTTTAACCAACAAGATCAAAGTATTGATATTTTTTTACAGTGACAATAAATAAATTCTTTTCTTCGAACTAAAAATTACCTCATATTATCAAATTTAAAATAATTTAAATATATTCATTGTTATGTTTATAAAGTAAATATCTATTGATTAGGGTGTTATGATTAGCAAAAAAAAATCATGTGAATTTAATCTGAAGATTTATTAAGAAACTCGAATACTAGATGAATCCAATCAAGATTTATTTAAGGCGTTATTTCGGTACATAGTTATATATCTAACTTACTAATTTACATAATACACTACACAACTAACAGACATTACTGACACGAATCTTTGAGGTCAGAAATCTTATTGAGGTTTAATTGTTGTTGCGCTTATCTCAATGATTTCTCACATATTTCTTTAGTATACAATCCTCAAAACTTAATCTAACTTAATTTTAACTTAATGCTCCTACTTCATATCTTAAATTTAATGTACAACTAAATGCAATTTTTAGCCTAAATTGAAACAAAAGGAATTATATCGTTCGTAAAATTGTAAATGTTATTTGTATAATTGTAAAAGTCAGTACAAAAAATAAACAGTTTACCGATATTCGTATTTGTAAGCATCGGTAAAATCACTGAAATGCCAACGACAGGATAAGCCGCGCCTGAAATTGAGGTGGATGAAACAATGATGCGTTTATTGCCTTTTTCCGTTAAGCCGGTGTGACGTTCCCGGTATTTCTTTTTTATTGCATGCGATGCACAAATCAATTTTTAGGGTTCGTTACATCAGATGACAGGATAGAAACGTATTTAATATATTTTGGGTATATCTTACGCAATTACAAGTCTTTAGAGATAGAATCTCTCGCATGTTTCTCTGTATTAATTATTTTTTTAATCTACTGGACGAAGAGAAAATTAATTTCACACATACATGTTGTTCCTAACTCAATAACGAAAGCATACTATAATTAAACTTATTCGAATATTTATATTAAGTAAACGCACTTTGTCATTATTCCATAAAAATCTGTGCAAAGATCTTGCCTTTTAAATGTTAGGAAAATGTAGGAAACAGTAACTATTTCTAGATATATAAATTCCTATCACATGCGAATATAATTCAAACTTCGGCTGTCAAAAGTATTTTAGAGACATACCGCAACATGAGCCTCAGAAAAGGCGTTTATTATGTTCTTTGTTGATTGAAGTTCAAGCTCGACAAACTGCATCAAAGAAACGATGAAACGCTTTACTAGATTTAATCGATGAGTGTTGTAGCTCATCAGACAGAGAAGGGCGCTGAAGTGGAACATGGGTTCACAAATTAAGGTTTCGATCACATGCTATGTGAACACATTTGCTACAAAATTGTTTTATCAATTACAGGGATTGGAGTAAAACATAGGAACCATTACGTAGATATTTAATTGTCGGAATTCAGTGTCAGTTTCCGAACATTTTGGCTATTTTATCGTGTACAACTTTTTCTACTATGAAACACTGCTGTCAGCTTTGACAACATGAAATATTGCTCTGTGAGCGAAAATATACCTTTAAAATGGAAAAAGGTTTATTGATCACTTCAAATAAGAAATATACAGAAAGCACATCGACAGATAGTGTTTTATATAATCAACGTATCGTCCTTTTAATTGGTTTCAATTATATAACTGGTGCTTACATTTTATATGCAGGTAGGTACATATTCTGTAACATTTTATCTCAGTTTCGAAAAACATGTTTGCTCATACAACTACAGATATAATTATATGATCCAATGCCCCTCTCTCGGGTAAGTATATAATCTATTTACAAAAAAAAGACGTAATTGATTTATCTATTCCAGTTTAAATTATTTTCTCTGGAAGCCTAAAATTTGAGTCAGTGATTCTTAATGAAAACTAAGGGCTTTTAGAAGTCTTTGTATTTCAGGAATATTTGGAATTAAAATATTTTTATGAAAAATTTTACTCCATACAAATAATTAGTAATTTGTTATTACGAACTATAGAAATTACGTGGGTATTAAGTAACATCACTTTGTAACCTGGATTAGGAGTTCTCCCAGGTATATATGTTTCCTTCACAGAAGTAAGTGATAATTAACTACACAATAACATCTTTAAATTAGCAAATAATACGGGTCTATAATCTTTTAATACCTTACTAAAATAATTGTATATTAATAAAAGTAAACAGCTTATTACTTATTAAATAACATTATATATATCAAACATATACGGTCTCTATTTGTATGATCTGACGTATAGTGAGTGTACGCTTAGAATTATCAAAATTAATACACCAAGTAAAATCACTACATTCAATTAAATATTCGGTCACATACTAATTAAGTTATAAGTGAATAATAAGGAATTAATGCAACTGGAGCTGATGGATTTACAAGTGTACACCGATCCGTTAACCAAAATCGAACTGACAGTCTTTACGACAAGACAGCGCCACTTGCAACCATATCTATAGTTCCCCGGTCCGAAAAATACAACGAACCAATGAGTTGAGTTTACAAATCATTAAATTTAATAACTCAATCAATTAATTGAAATATTTTCATAGAATAACATGCATCGTTACGGCCATTCTGCATCTTCAAACGCTTTCGTGTGTGTCCTCAATAACTTCTAAAACAAACATAATCATCATCATCATCTCAGGCGGACAACGCCCACTGCTGGGCATAGGCCTCCCCCAAGGATCTCCACAACGATCGGTCCTGCGCTGCCCTCAGCCAGTGGCTACCCGCGACATTCACCAGATCGTCGGTCCATCTCGTTGAGGGTCTACCCACTGAGCGTCGCCCGATGCGTGGTCACCACTCGAGAACCTTTCCGCCCCAACGGTTATCGGTTCTCCTAATTATGTGTCCCGCCCACTGCCAGTTCAGCTGGGCAATTCTTCGAGCAATGTCGGTAACTTTAGTTCGCCTACGGATCTCATCGTTTCTGATTTGACCACGTAAGGAAATACCGAGCATTGCTCTCTCCATTGCCCGCTGGGAAACCCTGAGCCTTCTTATGAGACTCATAGTTAGTGGTCATATTTCGCTTCCGTATGTCATCACTGGCAATACACACTGGTCAAAGACTTTTGTCTTGAGACACTGCGGAAGCTTGGACGCGAAGATTTTCCGTAATTTTCCGAACGCTGCCCATCCAAGCTGGATACGGCGAGAGATCTCTTTCTCGAAGTTGGACTTACCTAACTGGATTGTCTGTCCTAGGGAAACGTAATGGTCAACAACTTCGAGTGTAATGTTCCCAACTTTAATAGGAGTGGGTATACTGTAACAACTTTAATAGGACATGATTTTTGTCTTGTCCATCTTTATCTTAAGACCCACTCTTTGAGAAGCATTATTGAGATCTTCGAGCATTGTGTTCAGGTCTTCCAAGGTCTCAGCCATGAGGACCTCGTCATCGGCGAACCGAAGGTGGGTTAGGTACTCGCCGTTTATATTGATGCCGAGTCCTCTCCAGTCCAGAAGCTTAAAAATATCCTCCAACACGGCGGTGAACAGTTTCAAAAACAAACATAAACCATGTAGTATTCTGTGATAAATTCAACTAAGGTAACCTAGTCAATAAACGTGGAGTCAATCTAAATAAATTTCAGTACCAAGTTGTAATTGTCTGTAATCCCTTACAATACTGTCAAATTAATTGAATTTGATTGAATCGCAAAGTCCGTTGATTATTTTACATGAATATAAAAAAAATAGTTCTAAGACGACGAAACATAAAGACTAATAAAGAGATAGTAGTTCTACAGCGCATAAAATATTCGTCGCTATGTTTATAACTATTTTGGATTGAAACTCCTACTTAGAATAGTTCTACAACGACACTGACTACTACATACTCTAGTATTTTATCTTGCACCTGGGAGTGCATTCAGCGCCACAAACGAAACAAAATAAAAAAAAATCTCCCATTCCAATCCAAAGAAAATCCGTCGATAGTTTGATGGTACATATATTTATTCAACGCTTCATATACATTAGCTTTTCATTCACCTCTTTTCACCACATTTGTAACAGGTAAGTGGTTCCTCGATGGTCTCCGCCTTCATACTTTATTGCGGCTGAACCCCACCTGAAATCTTCGAACCTGAATAAGTATGAACATCTCGTTTGCTTCCCTTTTAACCCATCTTGCTACAATTATTGCATCTTCCAGTATGATTAATTCATTTGCGGCTCTTTCCCATATTAAATAAGTTGAGTTTGTCTTGTGAATATGGGCCCCTGTTTCTCAAAATGTCAAGGCCATTATTACTTGTTGTAATTTTCATCGAGCGTAAATTTCGATACTGATGGCTTATTATCAATAGGGTTGTAGACGTGAATCAATCCTGAATGTATGTGCTGTTTGTTTTGTTTTTCTTTTTGATTTGCTTTAACTGCAAAAGCAATTTGTTCCACTGATAACAACCACATCTTACACCTGAATACTAAGAATACGAATATCATATACCAACATCCATTTTCTTTCCCTAGCGGTTTCATTTAACAGTTGATACAGAGTAACTGCCGGAATTTCAACATAATAAAAACACGTCAAAAACAGATCTGACTCCAAGAAAGTCCAGCAAAGCAATTTTTTTCGCTAGCTATGAGGCTGCATAGTCTTTGAGTGTCTTTCTCTTTTGTCCCTGTAATAATCAAATTAATACCCGCTAGTAGCGTTTCTTGCAAGCATAAATCGATTGTGTTACGTATACCAAGCACGCGCCTCACTATCATGTGATTCCAGGTTATATTTGGGAATTGTGATCTGAGAACCATTAGAGCGTAATTCTCTTAGAGCACGAATTATTTCCATAATTAAAGAAATTGGAGCTGATGGATTTACAAGTATGTGCACGCTGATTCGACAATCGTCACCAACCGACAGTCCGTACGACAGAATAGCAAGACTTACAATCAAATCTCGGTTCAAGGCATACAATTTATACTAAAATTTATATATATATTATATATATATATATATATTATATTATATATTTTAAAGATGGTTGGCTTTGTTAGCGATATAAAACTAAAATATATGTTTTTTTTTGCAATTTTTATCTGTCTGTCTATCTTTCCGTCTGACCATGTATCTGACAACAAAACCACTACTGAACAGATTTGGATGATACTCAGCAATACGCTAAGTGACTAACGTATAGTTTAAAATGTAGGATATTTTTTATTTCGAGATATGAATTTGTTCCACGGAATCTATAGGTACATATAATGAAATTTTAACTGATCGCTTCCAGTACTTGAAATATTTTGAGAAAAAGCTACTATTACGGGCGTTTATTAACGCAATATAATTCAAACCAATAGTTGTTAGAATTTTTGTATCTTTGTCTACGTGTTTGTGAGCGCTAATAAAAAAAATGGCTTAACCGGTTTTTTTATGGTTTCACTAATATATTGCAGTAAGCATTACATAATATTTAAAGTTCGTAACATTACAATCCTTCTAAAAATAAAAATGTTACACATCAATATATTTCTAGTTCATAGAATGAGCAAAATCCAGTCCTAAAACAATGTAACTGCTATTTCTAAGCGTAGGGCATAGTTATTCTGCAGCAAAGCGACGGCTATTAGGTAGTGGTAAATAAAAGTTAAGATGGACATTATATTAAGAGACTAGTAAATACATTTTTGACTGGCTGCAGTTATTATTTAAAGAATTAAAAAAATCTATTTCTAATGTTCGTGCTATTTCTAAATGTAAGGCGTGATATTCTGAAGTGAAGCGAGGTCGCGGTAATAGTCTCCGTAAATACTAAGGTATTGCTTGAGTATAAAAATGATTAAAATAAATAACTCAAACGTTTAAATGATAACACGTATACTGACTTACTTACTTGTTTCTGTTACATTCAGATGCGCTGTTAGCTATATCCCGTGAATTTAAATGACATATCCTGTACATAAAATATAGCTCTCTGTACATAAATATAGCAATTTGGTAGATACTTTTTACAGTATTTTAAATGTTTTTATTATATTCATTTAAAAAAGAGAATTACAATATCACCGAAGGGAGATCGGGTATTTATTTAATTATTTATAATTAGATACAAGTTATGAGACAAGTTCGCACGAACCATATTACAATCACCCTCTGAATTTATGTCTATCAAACATCAATTTTTACGTAATTTGATCATATTGAAAGCTTTACGCTGAGTAGCGTGGCGACAGGTAGAAATCATTTAATTTCCGCTATCTGTCAAAACTGTCAAGTCTTCACATTTATTTATTCATTAAACATCAACGTTACACAGAATAATTTAAGGCAAATAAAGAAATTGTTGTTGTTTGGACAATCATTTAAATTATGATTTGAATTTGGTTTTATTATTTGTCATACTTATATATAATATAGAACAAATATTTTATGTTCTAAACCAATGTTAAAATACGATCTACACAAACAGAAAAGGCTGTGGCCAAAAGGAATTATAACTAAACAGCGAATTCTTAAAATAAAACTTTTTTTTGATGAACATTAAACACAAGACCTAAGTTTATGAGGACTGCATTAGGTTTGGAAGCAACTTTTATCTAAAGATAAATGTACATATGTATGTATGTAACGAATCCTAAAATAATTCCCAGTCAGCCTGCGCTAGACTCTTATATCACGCTATATCGCTCGACCAATGAGCATACGATAAATTGCTCATGCGCCATGCCGAAAGAGAAAACGCAGTCGCGGATCTGTCGCCCGCGCCGGACCGTTCGGTTTCCCGCACGTTACGATAATGATACTAAGTAATAAGTGTAGATTCTCTAAAGTTATTTTGTATTGTTGTCTTAGTAATTAAAGTATTTTTTCTAACGCGTGTGACCTGGTTTTTCCACCTCTAAAACCCACACGAACCCGCCGTTAAAAAGTCAAATAAATAGGGAAGGATATGCACACATAAATGTAAGCAATCAAACGGACAGTTTGTTTCTTCCAAGTGGCCCACGGCGGTATTGTAACCTTTTATCAACATTTTTTCTAGTCACTTAACTACGCTAATTATAACTACTATGTACCATTTCACTCCTCGTGCGCAATACGGCGTTCTCATACGCAGTGCGGGGATGATTCGCTTCGTCATCTATATTCACGGTATAAGCTGTGGCGCTGGCTATCATCGACTAACTGTCTGACCTTGTGTGCGTAGTTGAAGGATCATGTCTTTACCATGTGGGGGAGAAAACAATAACGCAAACATATCTTTACAAATTCGATACTACGAGTGCGTGCTAATTTTACACATAGTATGTGGCGGAAACAAGATGAAAATCTTTTGTCAAGTCGTATTTCTATATATTATTGCATTGGGTTTGGGGCCAACAAACACCATTGCTCCTAAACTTAGCGTTGATGGAATCCTGTGAGTCAATAATAATGTTTATGTCAGGCCAAGAAGCCCATGCACAGTGATAGAATAATCAAGATATGGGTGGGTATTTGTACAGGTGGAAGTACCGAACCTCATATTAATTAAACCGAATTATTAAGTTATTAATATTATTATTGGTATTATTATCTTTCCGTGAAGCCTGCCTGGCTGGCTACCACCCTCCTGCTTGAGTCAGTCGCCAAACTATTCGTCATGTTCTGGGTGGGGGCTTGAGAGCCAGTACTTTCTTTCTTACCTTCTTTTCATTTCCTGGCCGACAACATATTAGTCATATACCCTTGGTCTTGCTGATTCCCATGGGCGACGGTGACCACTTACCATCAGGTGGCTCATCTGCTCATTTGTCGCCTATTAACATAAAAAAAAATATTTTATTGTTATTATTTTATTTAATCAATATACATATACATTTTTATTTAATTTTAATTGGGTTCAAATATATCTAAAATCTCTTTTATACCTAGAAACATCTCATGTCTATATTGACTAAATTTAAAATATTCTTTAATTTACCAAAATTATGTAAAACGACACAAACGATCAAAACTGAAAAGTTACCAACCAGGCTGACTGCGAACAGCAAATATTGCATGAAAATTATTCCGACGTGTATAAGTTTTCGCTAAATAAACAATCCTGTAATATGTAACAGCTCTTTTAAGGTAATAATAATATTCTGTTTCGAAGGAACATTCCAACATATGGAGTTTTCTCGAAACAAAACCCTGAAACTTTTAACAATATTTGGATAAAGTTCCCAACATTACCACGCGCAGAAGTTATCTCATCGACGCTACTTTCTGATATCTTATATATTACAGGAATTGTTACAATCAACTTTTGTTACCACGCAAAATATTTCCCGTAGGTCAGATAATGTAAAAGATATTTCATATTTAAACACTTTGAAGAGTTTGGGATTTATTGAAGTCAATTCCTACATTTTACATAAGTAAATCCAACAACGTCAACGAGCATTTCTACAAAATGTGATGAAATTGCAGTTATTTATTTAAATATCGATGCCTGACAAGTAATTTTGTCGTATATCGAATATGCAACTTACAACAAAGCCAAAAACAATTTAAAAATTCATAACTTGTGAATTAGAAGATTTCAAATTCACTGGTAGCAAATTTGCTTTATATGACTATAATATAAACTGAACCACTAAATAGTTTTAAGTTAATATTTTTTAATCGCGTTATTTGCCATTTGCTACAATACATTACAGTCAATGAAATAATGAATAAGTAATGAAACTCAACCGAGACATGTAATATTTTTAAAAGAACAGGCAGCAATTTTGTTGTATCAATTAAAAATATTAAACTAGCGGTTTTTCGTTGGTTTACAACATTTTTCCTGTTAATTTCGAAATATTTACAATTTATTTATGGTGTAATTTAAATAAAAACCAATATACTAGAAAAATGAAACTCAAACCATCCGAAGCAGTATTTTCTTCTGATTCAAATGATTTTATACCTCATTTTTGTATGTCTTCGAGATGCGCCAAGATCGCTTTCCGACATCGGTCTATGTATAGTATAATATCATATAATATATATACGAGTATATTACAAAAGTTTATCAAGATTCTCCAACGATAATTTAGTCTTTGTGTTCGACTCACCATTATGTTTTTGACAGACGCAGAAGAATTCCTCATAAACCCTTCATTTTATATACATATGTGTTACTTGACCTATTTTAAAAGAGCATCAATTCTAAATAGCATTGTATGGTACTTGAATCATCTATTTTATTTTCTTGCTCTAAGCATTGGATAGAAATTAGTTTTTTCGCATCAAATAAAATTGGTCCAGTTAGATAAAGTTCCCGATAATTATTATTACATGAATTAAATACTGTTGAAAATTTAAACAGATAAATGAAGTTAAACAATATGTGACATAGATGGTGATTGTTTCAGTTATTATTGTATTGTTTTATGTATGATCAACATTTATGATTGTATATATTAACAAGTCGTTTTTGGTTGTTACTGTATTACTCTATACCAGCAGATAATAAAAACCTATCTTAACGTAAGACATATTATGCCAAATATACGCGAAAAAGGAAAGAATTGTATTACTTGATATCAAACAGGCAGTGTTCTAGAAAATAATTCTAAGACAATAAAAAGTTTTGTAAAATTAAATTTAAACCAACTTCATAACAAAAAGTACAAAATGCTACAAAGAAGCAAAAAAAATATTCAAATTAAATATTATAATTATATATTACTGAATTGATTAAACTCCGTGCCGAGCCTAAATCAAGTGTATAATATTACTGATAGTAGGTATAGTTCACGAAGGAGGAAG
>PDGT01000004.1:9660366-9718863 GCA_003671415.1 Megathymus violae | reverse complement strand
ACAAAATGCTACTAAGAAGCAAAAAAATATTCAAATTAAATATTATAATTATATATTACTGAATTGATTAAACTCCGTGTCGAGCCTAAATCAAGTGTATAATATTACTGATAGTAGGTATAGTTCACAATTATTCGACATTATACGAGCTTGCGATTTTGAATATTTAAAAAAAATTAACTCTGCTAACAATTAAACGTTGATATGAATTGCCATTAAGTATTACAGCTTTAATTAAATTTAATCTTGTTATTCGTATTGAGCAAAAGCATTTAAAATGTTATTTGTAAAATATTATATTATATTTGTTAAAATTAAAGAAAAGGTGAATATATATTAAAAACTAGGAAACTGCCTTCGCTTTCCTTCGGGAAAACTACGCCTTACGCTGAAAAATAGTACCCGCATAATTTTAAATTAATTTATAACTTTTCTATTTATGGACGGATTGCAATGAAATAAACTTTAAATATTAAATGATGCTTACTGCAATATATTGGTAAAAGCAAGAACGAAATCGGTAAGGCCGTTTCTGAAATTAGCCCGAACAAACGCACATACATATAAGCAGACAAAAATTCTGATAACTATTGTTTTGTCTTCTATTCCGTTAATAAGGTCCCTTATAATGTTTTCCCTCATATATCGTTTATGTACAGAAAGCGATCAGTTCGAATTTTATTATAAGTAGAGAAAGAAGACTAGCTACCTGTCCTCGCATCACTTCGGGAAAAATAGTCCTTAAGTTTACTAAATTAGAACCGCATAATAATGAGTATCAACTTCACATGCACAATTCTAATTCATAAACGACATTTTTCGACACTTTGTCGATTATGAAACGACTTTTTTTGTTCGATACATTTGTAATTATATTGGTAAAACTATTTATAACACTATTTTACTAATTTTGAGATAGACTTTCGTGGACTGCCTGATTTTTTTATTGCGATTCAGGTACATCGGTCCTCAGATGTTTATATTTCTGCAGAAAAGCACAGACAAACTTATATTACTTTAATAAAGGCCCCTTATAAGAGATTTTCTCGTAATTATATCCTTCATATACAGAAAGCGGTTAGTTAGAATTGTATTACATGTAAAGATAGACAGATACATTAGCTTTGCACTTTTTTTTCTATGAAACACATTCCATTTAAATAAATATATTGAAGCATCGAGTATTCATTGTTTTTTTAAATAATTATACAAAATTAATTGTCTTTTTTTAAATTTGTTAATTTAAAATACTTATATTTTCACTCATCAGCATTCTGCTACGCTGAGCCTTCGCTTCCTTCGCCTTACATTTAGAATGAGTACCGCACGGCATTATTTTAGGAACACATTTTTAAAGATAACATAGTACTTTATAATAAATGTAATATAACCATAAATTAATTTAAATTACTGCCCGGTAAAAAGTATCAAAGATTGTGGTCCATACCATATGTTGCAAATATGTACATACATACATATATGAAGTGTCATTCAAATATGATCTGTGATTTTAATACACTACAGATAGATAAACAGGTAAACAAGAATTTCATAACATTGTATTTTGACTTCTACATTAACAAAGCTTTTACCTTTTGGAAGTCTGCTCAGAAATTATTCGAAATAATTCCCCCATCGCCGTTCCTTCTTCGAACAACGTTACGGCGGGTAGCCATCCTTACGTAGTGAACGTCCCGTTTGTATGAACGACGCGGTTTGCATCGTTTTTCGTTATACTCACTAAAAAGGACTCTAAAAGGGTATCGTACTGGCAGATCCATGTTTCGTCACCAATAATGATTTACGAACCACTTCTTGATACCCCGTTACAAAGTTTACACACATTACTCGACTCTAATCCACACAAGCCTGATTTTCGCTTTCGGAGAGAGAACTGACGACAACAAGCTTCCTTGTTGCAAGATGTTGCTCTATCGTTTTATGGAAATAAAAAGCGCGGGTAGCGTTCACATCGTTCTGTTTTAAAAATTTAGCAAAGGGTGTAGTGTGTACTACTTTTAAATAAATTTGAAAAATTGATTTGAAAAATTGTTCCATTTTCTAATTTCGAGCAATCCTAAACTTATTCAGTGACCTACATTTAAAAAAGTTTTAAGTAGTTACAAAAAGTAAAACGTGCTTAAAGAAATTTTGTTGGTCTCATTACCCTAAAGGCTACTCTACATTACTCATTACTACAAGGCTAAATTTCTCTTTAATGAAATCTAAATCTTTTTAGTAAAATTTAAATCTAAAATTTAGCTCTTGGCACAGTCCTGTAATTGTTTAGATATAATACATTATATACATATATACATTATATTATCTCTTCATTACTCATTTATTTCTTTGTAATTTGTACTCTTACTTAACAAGTTTAACTGCCGGAACTCACATCAAAAAAGTAATTAAAATAGGCCAGTCCATGAGAGCTGGTTTAATATATAAATATGTTTTTATACACAAACTATTTAATATTTGTATTTAAATACGTTTTTTATACAATAATTTAATTTTCTGAAAACATCACCACGACTTTCTTGGTTCTATTGAATTTTTTTTACTTATTATCAGCACGAAAAAGTAAATATAACAAAGGTACAAAGCATTTGTATTTGATGATATAAAATCGTATATTAGAAGAAAATCTTGGTTAATCAAATTTAAAAAAAAAATAATACTTGTAGGGACACCCTCGTATCAAAATTCATTTTGGACCAATAGGATGAACAAGATGTTACAATGTGTTAAAAAATGTTATCTAGTAATATGAAATACTACGGTGCTCTGATTTGTATTCTGTACTGGCATTTAATATGGTAATAATTTATATAAAAATATACATAATGTCAATTGCTTCCGAGGATACCAGCAGCTTTCGATGGATATCCTCAAAAATAGACAATGATAATATGCTTGATGAAACTCAGTGTTTTTATTTTCCTAATTTTGGTGTTAGTCTTATTATGAGTAAAAATTTGCAACCAATTTTTTTAGTAAAAACGCAGATGTAAATTCTTAGAAGGATAGACATCCAAACACGCAAAATATATACACACACATACATATAAATATATATACCCATATACACATACGTATGTACCAAATTATCCGTCGTTTGGGAAGATCACTTTAAATGAAGCGATAGCATTATGTGTGTCGTTATAATGGCAGTGTTCAATGAGATCTTTGCAAATAAGTATTTTGATACTCATTACCCACAGCAAAATACGGTAAGTACGTGAGCAGTGGTCCAATGAGAGCTGTACCATTTTAGCTTTCAACTTATGTGACATAAAATGTAATTATGTGAAAAATTCCCGCATAAGCCCTTGGATGGCGGCCAGCGAGTACCGCGAGTAATGTGTATGTTTTAAATTATCTTTGTCCTCATAATTGCTTTTAAATATTTTTAATAATCAGGCCGGTTTAAATTTCAAACTACTGTAATGAGGCCTAGATTCTCATTAAAGTACTCTTTACTGGTTGATAATATTCACTATATAATTTAAATGAATAAATATGTATGGTTAGAGACTTCAAAGGATTTTAATTTCTCTGACTCGTTTTAGTTTGTACAAAATCAACAAAGAAATATTTGATTTCCACAAATAAGCATTTTTATAAAAAACTAGTTGCCCCTCCGACTTCGTTGGAGTTGAAAAATTACGTGATATAACGTGCTACGACCAGTCGCAATAATGTAGTTTTCAGTTAGTAAAAGAATTTTCTAAATAGATGCCGTAGGTGCGGAGGCTATCCTCCGCGTACACAAACTGAGAAAATATGCACTCTTTATAATATAGATTCGGGTCAAAAAATATATTTTAAGTTAGATGGTCAAATGGTACCGCGAATATAAATCAGTCTGATTACAAAATAACAAGATCACCATGCGAACTAAATATTATCACTCCAAATTAAATTAAGAGTGCTCAGTCCTGTAGGTGTACAGTATGTACTTATATTGTACTTTAAGCATGAAAACTCATTTGAGCATGATAGAAAAATAATTGGTATCAGTTACGGTTTTGGTTATACAGTATATGCTTCATAATATTGTTGTTTATAAATATTAAAATGATAGATATATAGACAAGAAATCAATGACTGATGTTAAAGATAAAGATGATAAAGATAAAAAATGATGGATGATGAAAAGTGCATATAAGCAATAGAAATGTCAATTCTTGATTTAATTTAATTTAATTTTTATTACTTATTCGTGATGAAGTTGTAACTAGATTAATTAAAGTAGATACCATTTTTAGCGTGATAAGATCGCTCATTTTTATTTCAGCTTCACGTATAAATTTCTCAATTGATTATATGTACAATGATTTAGTATTAAAATGCAATTATCGCTAATTTCATATAACATGAAAAAGTTTCCTACTGTTTCCCAAATAGAATTGCACAAAGAAAATTGTAATAACACATTCATTACGATTAATCCTTCATGCTTAAACATTTTGAATTAGCAACAAAGAACTACTGTAGAAACCGACACTTTGTTCAACATATCTCACAAATGCTTCTTTATATTTCATATTGAAGTTAACAAACCTGAGGTGATTTTCACGTATTACTATTATTATTATTATTAATTTAGTTTAATCACAGGGAATCCTTATTAAGCTCTATGTATCACTTTCTGAATTTTTATGATCTTTGTGGCCCCGAAATACTCTTCAATCGAGATAAAAGTTTTTCTAGGTGTGCGCAGTTTTTAGCAGGACGTAAAGAGAACATTTTAGAAATTAAATTTGCCTGTAGTAAAGCTTCTCAGTCGGATATACGTTTTTTATTCGTTATCCATTAGCGAACGAACATTTTTTAAGCAGTGATTGCTATATAATATCCACATAGGCACATACCTGTGTGAAACTGGCCTTTTTACTGGAGACTGTAAATGCAATCAACATGAAAGCATCACTGGTCTTTTTGATTTCAATGCCAGGAATGGGTGCATAATATGAAACCGTTCAAAGGCAAGAGAACTCAAATATTTTTATATTTTGCAGCCCATATTATATTCCATTTGCAATGCTTTATTCATATAGACATTCACTTTGTGGTTGATCGTGGTAAGTTTATGTTAAACATACATTTATGTAATAGTAGCAAGCTGCCCTCGCTTCGCTTCGGAAAAACTTCGCCTTAGCCCGGTCACTCACATGCGCGCAAAGGTTTGAAATGTGTACGAATGTTCGCACGTACATATGTGAGGGGATGATAAGCAAATGGGTTCGCATATGAGTATGAAAATCTATTTGCGCATTCTCCTACACTCCATCCATTTCCAATATACAGAGTAGCTGGAACTACTACTAAAGTACGTATTAGTAGTTAAGTTTATGGTTATTATAGTAGACGCTGCAAACTACGAAAAATGAAGACATCTATCACCTATGCAATCGTGTGCGCAACTGGTCGCACGAATGTGTGGGAGACTATGCGAATGTTCGAAGTTCGCGCGCTTTGATGTGCGACATAAATCGACTCAGCTTGGAAAACCACGAATGCATCAAGAACTTCGCATAATCATTTCCAAAGGTCGTCCTACACTTGTAGGTTCCCGTATTCGCGCGAATGTGAGTGACCGGCATTACGCTAAGAAATAGTACCTACATTATTTTAAATTAATTTATAACTTTTTTATTTATGGATGAATTGAGACGAAACGAAATTTAAATATTAAGTGAAGCTTACTACATACAATACATTAGTGAAAACCAACACAAATTCGGTTATGCAGTTTCTGAGATTAGCGCGCAACGCACAGACAAACAGACAAAAATTTTAACAACTATTGTTTTGTGTTGTATTGCGTGAATAAAGGCCCCTAATAATGTTTTTTATTGTATATCGTTCATGTACAGAAAGCGATCAGCTAGAATTTTACTATATTTATGTCTAGATTGAAGTATAAGCATAACAAAATATATTAGCGAGTGCGAATTATATGACTTTGGGTGACAGCGGAGGGCAGTCTCCGGAATCACAACACATACTTGGGAAATCCTTTTAATATTTAAAAAGTACCATATTTTGGATGGCCACAAGCTATATATCTATAGTACTATGTTAATCTGTAGTGTCTGTTTGTACATTCCATTTTTGACAAATTTTACTTACCGACGTTAATTTGATCACTTTGAAAATTCTTGTCTCTGTGTATGTCTTTATCTCCCGTTATAACTCCAGAACGGTTTGAACCATCTTAGTTAATATTAGTACGTAAAGACAGCACGCGATTGAGCAGATGCTAGGCTATATAAAATACTAATCGACCTAATTATGTGTAATCAAGGCAAACATAAAATTTTATTAAAACTAATCATGTATATAAAATTAATTATTACACAAAAAGAAGTCGGAGGGGAGTCTTCTAGTTGTATGTATATTACCTAAGATATAGATCACTAGGGTTTTGATTATATTAACTTTGGTATAAACTATGTAATAACAACCCGGCTTCACCTCTCTGCACAAAACATATGCTTAATATTTAGAAATTGAACCCGCGTCGTATTAGGAAATTGGTTTTTATATTTCCATGAATTGGATTTATTAATTTATTATTATACGAGCCAGGCCGTCAAACTATTATTTATTATCCTCTTAATATAATGACCATACTAACTTTTATTTCCTATTCAGCGGACACAGAACCATTTCCCGGGGTGAAAAGTATCCTAGATTGTGTGCCATAAGTTACCAATACATACGTACATATGTACATATGTAAAGTAGCATCCGAGTTTGTTCAATGATTTCAGTACGATGCGTAGTCAGACAGACTGACGGACAAAAATTTCTACAAAATATATTTAGACCTATAGACTCTATATTGATAAAAAGTTCTACATAAAAAAAACAGTGCAGAAAAAAGGGTAAAAAAGTTTCTCATCACGGATTAATATGTAGATTAAAATTTTGAATTAAACCTGATACACAGTAATTTTCCGCTTTTTATTTTTATAATGTTTCAAGTACTGATACAGCCCAGTAAGAATATTACAATGTAGAAAACATTACGTATCTATTAATATGCGATATTAAAGAAGTGTTTTCAGTGTGATAGTCATAATTTGAATTGAATGGTAGCTTTATCAGAAAATAGTCTTAGTATCTTGGTTTTCCACGTATACGTTCTACAATGTAAAAGGAATAGGAGCTTGGCAATATTTGATGTACCCTTCGTCCCAGGTTTGGTCACTGTAAAATCGTTACTAGAACTAGCCAGTAAAGTAATAGCTGGTACGTATATTTGTTCGTGATGTATTTGGGTATTAAAGCACTTTGTGGAAGCCAAACTTCGAATTCTATTCCAGGATAGCCGGTTATTCTCACGTTTTTTTCGAGTGATTACTGAATAACACGTGGGGAAATTTAGTCTATTAGAATGCGCGTTGTGAATCAAATACAATACTCTTTATTGCGCACCAGGAAGGGACACACAAACATCAGTAAATACTCAATATATTCAGTGTAAGTAAGGAGCGGTCTTATTATTAATATTATTATTAATACGATGACTTTTAGTGCAACTTTGACATTGGCTTAATTAGCTTTATTTTATGCGCATATTCATTGATGAAGCTCAGCTTCACGAAACATAACTATACACGTAATTGCTAGAAATATCGACATAATTGCAAATTAAAACATAACACAAAGATGTTTACAAAAGGAGTGCATTCATTGTTACGACAAGATCTCGATAAATTTTCTTGAGAGTTTATTTTGCAGTAACAGAGTACTTTTCTTGGAGTTTTATTCTTTGTACGCGCCTTGAATTGTGTCAATATAATGATGTGAGGTTGACAAAAGATATTCGCTTCTGTAAGCTTTATTCATCTCACTCAAAACGGCCTTGACTGAGATGAAAGTCTTGTTCTCACACGCTTTCTTTGATGCGGGAAATAAACGTTGAAAAGCTAAATTGTATTAGTAAGAGATGCTCCATTCACAAATAGATGCAGTCGACAAAGAACAAGCACTTCTACTAAATTAAGCATGGTAATTTTATCATTAGGCTATTATTTATTTCGTAAAATGTTTCTAGGTATAATCCAATATTTTCATCGTAAAACAAGAAGCATGACGTTAAAAGTTATTAAAAAATTAACAGCAGTTGTTCATAAATAAAAACTTATCCAGTAAACGTACACGCTTGATATCGATTTCTTTCGTTACATTAGCTCTTTAAAAATTATTGAAGCACTGAGGCACTCCTTTACGCTTCGTGTAAAAAGGGGTGTAACGGATACGAGATGTTTGCTATTTTTACTTTAGTACAAAATGTGGAACACATTTTTTTTGTAATGAAATAATTTAGAGTGGTTTTCTTTTATTTTTTCACATGTTTTACATTCTTTTTTATAACTTTGTTTAACGAAAATATATCATAACCTGATCAAAGTTTGGTTTCGTTACATACAATGAGTACATGTTTTAACATATTATTATGTTATCACATATGAACACATTACACTTATGAAAACAGAACCTTATTAATTTTCTAAAGAATATATTCTTAGTTATTTGATTGTTATTACACATCTGGATTGTTTGGTTTATCTTACTTAAGGATACTTCTAACTTCATTAAAAGAATATTAAAGAAAGTCTTTGAGTGATGCAAAAGTACTTTAACTTCAGCGTCTAGCGGCATTGTAAATTTTGCGAGACGATAATAGCAAGTCGCAATATTACTGTAGGATTTCATTTTTATTCCCCTTATTTTCTTCTTGTTTTGCTAGTGGTGCTGCTGTGTTTAATCTGTTGTGTAATTTGTATTATTTAAAATACTGCTTTTTAAATTATGAAGCTAGTATCTGGAACATCTTTTAGCATTTTTGTGTATTTTGCGGTCATTATGCGCTGTTTTCTAGTATAATTTCTGTAGACAATGGCTCTTTGTTGCTAAATTGCAATATTTTATAGTTTTACCAATCGTGTCATTATTTTTACCACAGTTATGTACTAAGATTACTTTTTTAGTTACACAAGAGACAGATAGCCTCACACTGCGATTTATTTTTGACACAGCTTTACTTTTTCCTTATTATTGTTGGTTACTTTAAATGAACTATTAGTTAGGTATCTTTCATCTATATAATATAAAAGGACATGTCTTGACTGACTGACTTATTCATCGTCGTATAGTCTAAACTACAGAAACTACAAACATGAAAATACACCCAATGAATTATTTCGCAGCAAAGCCACAACAATATATAATAATATAATAAGTTCCAATTGTGATTAACCTTATGTGTAGTAACTAAATCACTTATTTTATACAACAATATTATATATACTATATATGGTGGTTCAAATTAAAATAACTGCAGATAAATTAGGTCATAAAATTATCTTTTAAATATGTCGTTTGTAATATCACTGAAAATTTCTCGGCAATAAAGCCATAAATAAAGGCTTTTAATAAGCCTTACATTAACTTGATTGTTAATTTAGTTTATCAGTATTGGTTGCATTTCTTTATTCATATTTATGGAAAGCAGTACAAAGAGTTACTCGAATTTATGAAGAATATTGGTAAATGTTATTATGTTTTCTCGTTTATTGTCGTAGTGCGATGACCTGTGTCAATTTTTGTGTGATTTATGTCAAATGATCGACGATGATGATGTACCTGGATGAATGACCGCTAGTGGTTAAGTATTATTAAGTTTAGTCGTTATGGCTTGGCTTAAGTCTTCGGGTAAGATTAAAACATCTACCATTTGGAGGGGCCTCTAAAATCCACCAGTCCGATGTAATATAACGCCTTTGGCGTAGCAGAGAGGTGGATTGGGCTTAATAAAATAAACATTTATTTACTTATAAAAAATTAGTTCGCACGCGTATTTAAAATTACTTGTCCAAATAATCATTCTGAAAAAAATTTATTCTATTGAAATATGGTGTTACGCAGCAAATCGCAAAAATATCTACAGCAATAAAACAATCAACTCGTTAAAGCAGCAGTTAAGTTCGTTCAAAGATCATTAGCGTTTTTCTGCCACTAAACGTTTCGTTTTTCTCAAAGCAAAATAATTAGTGAAATTGGTTAGAGAGAACTGGATATATAACGTGGTTTCAGCTCGATAAAATTCGAGGCAACATGAATTGTGAAAAGAAATTGCATTGCAAATGGAAGGAAATGTGAATGGAAATGTGCTTGGTTCTCAGGATAATATTCGATTGGTGTGGAGATAAAAGAAAGGTTTAGAAAGTGAGGGGACAATACGTTCCGGTACATTTTACGCTGACACCAGACATTAACGTGTTTTGGATTTTTACGTGTATACATCTAATGCCACAGTTATAGGATTACTCTTCTCTTTATTTCTTAATTTTTTGATTGATTGGTAATATCATGCTTCCAATCTTTTGTTAACCGATTGATATGTCTTAAACGTCATAAATACTTCATTTAGCTTGGGCGTTGTTAGTTATTTTATTAAAACTTTATTCCCTGACATAACAGATCAGGTTTTAGCAATGGTCACGAGATAAAATGATAAAATATTTTTTTTATATACAAGTCAATCACTTTTTATAACATACATCAATCATATTGTTTTGTTGCATTATTAGCTGATGAACTCAACATTATGTGTATGGATGTTTCTGGGATTTTTCTTCGCGAAAATGCTCCTCTAAAAAATTTCCAAGGTACGATAGTTTTGAATTTTGAATATACATATAGATGGAACCAAGCTGCATTGGTCGTAAAGGCCCCACTACAATGCTATTAGATAGTTATTATTGCCTCTAGTTTATTAATTTAATAACATTTTTTGGAATAATGGTAAATGGGAAAAATTTATAAAAATACATGTAACACCATCGTGAATGCGTTTATCGCCAAAGCGTCTGGATCTCGGTGCCAAGCTACATATTTTCTGTTAAGCCGTCTAGCAAATAAATCTGTACAGGCTGTGCCCAACTTTTGAACTTTAGAGGAAAATAAATTGCCTTTCAACGACCAGTCTATATCTGGGTGGAATCACTTTGACCGTTTGCCTGCTAGTCTATTGGCTGATGATTTTATGTAATATGTGCATAAAATCTAAATTTACACCACTGACAAATATCTTTTGCTACCATAGTCGAGTTTGGAAATTTTTATTTCACAGATCCGGTTGATGTAATTTATAGCAGTATAATTATTTACACGTATACGTATCTGGCTGCCATGTAAGTCTCGCGCAAAAATCTTAATGTAGAAAGGCACCTAAAACTTCTAGATATGCTGGGTTTGTTTCAATGACGACCACCAACCACTCGCCGTTCGTTGTTGAAGGATCACAAAATATTTCAACTGAACTGTTTCTCAAGTATTTCTAGGGCCTAGAAAGAAGAAGTATTTCTAGGTTTCTCGCTCGACTCTGATAAGATCGCTTTTATTTCCGGATTAAGTATCGATAGACGGATCCAAAGGCAGTTGGATTGTACCAAGAAGATTTTTCCTAATTTCTTTCGCATCTTATGATCAAGATTGTTAATAACTAAACGGTGTAGTTGGATGGCCAATCCTGAGTAAATCTTTCCCATATTCGTAAACATGTGTGTATGTGTGTATGATGATCTGTCGATCGTCATCTAATATATCTACCACGTGATAATTAGGCGCACTAAGTGGTTCACTCGTTAGGGTGGTCGCCTGTCCAGGAGCCATCGTGCCTTGAGAAGGCTATGGTAGCGACGGCGTGGTACCGATGTCTCCGGATGTGGTGCACTGACCTCTGACTGACCTGTAATGATTATGTCTGAAACTGACTAAAAAAATGCTTGACATTTAATCATACTTTTTAATAATTGAATCAAACTTTCAAGGCGATCAGCATTACAAATTCAGCCTATATAATTTAAACTAGTTTTTACATAACATTGGAGGCCTTCAAATACTTAAATGTAAAGTTTACTGTTGGCAGTTACAACCCATATGAAATTAAGATCTAACCATCTATTTGATAGTTTTTTGTTCAAATGAAAGTAACAAACGAATATTTAGAATATATCTGATTTTTAGGGGCTACTGCAACTGATGACGCCATATTTGTTTTCTGACAACCTTCTTAATGGCATAGAAGTAAAAGGCCACTACCAAATAAAGTCTCTTTCAAACCACTAAGCTATAAAATCGTTCATCCTTATAAGGCCTAAAGGAATAATCGAGCTGCGGCTTCACTGATTCAGATAAACGTTGCGGTCAGCGCTCATATATCAAACGATGACTTCCCAAACCGCGCTTTTCCTGACCGATAAATATTATGATCCCGGTTAATGCAGCTTTTACTACAATTAAGTACAAAGTAATGTACAAAAAATGTATGTATTTTAATGACAGTAAAGGTAAACTACCAAAAAGACAACCCGCTGGTGGTTGATCGTCGCGGCTCATCATGACGTAACACAATATTTATTATTCGTTATTGGTTAAACACAAGCAATGAAGTTGATTTTAGTTGGCGACTTGTAGCTAGCCAGACTAAGAAATTTTACCAAACTGCAAGTCTGGCGTCGAGAGAATTAAACTCCATATACATATAAGCCGAACTATCATGTTCTTTTGTAGTTATAGGAGATTCATTAAATTCTACTTTTTTCATGGGCAAGGATATCCTTATATATAAGGCATAATTATACATGGTAAATGTTTATTGTAACTGCATCCCTTAAATGTAAAACTTTTGTCAGCTTTAGGTAACTATGAATATAGATCCTATGAAGCATATTGAAAAGAACCTTTTTATAAAACTAAAAACGAAATAAGGGCATAATTATTATTAAAAGTTTGTACTAATCCAAGATGCAATACTTATGAGGGCTCGAAGCAAGTATTATGCTCTTTGAATTGTTGGCCAAAACCATTTAGATCGACGTATCGATGTGTGTTAGACCATTGACAAGATACACGAGATCGAATCCAGGTAAAGCAATCATTCATTACTGAAAGCCAAACAAATCAGTCATTCACAAGCTTAAGAGAACTTTGATTCCAAGGTGACTCCTTCATAGAAGGAAATTAAAAATTTGTCGATACCTTACGAAATATCCCTAACATCAGTAATTATTTTAGCAATGACATCTATGTGATCGGATTGTCGTAGACAACGGTGACAATCGTTTTGTTGGAATATAAATATATTTTCTACATTTAATTATGGTTTGAAGATGCTAACTCTTTCTTTGACATATGTATTGTACAAATGCTTTTTAATCGCAGCAAGGAAATTAATGTAATCTGTTGCTACTCTTTATCTACCACCTGTAAAACAACCTCTTTCATGGTCATACTAGATGCAAAAGTGGCAATGGCAAGCAGCGAGGTAAGAACAATATGTTGTTAATTGCAAGTTAATTATAGGATACAATATCTTTACAGCTCTTGATATAACTTCAAATTGCTGTGGGGATTAAATAATGTATTGAAATCCTTTTATCTTCGATCTAGCTATTACTTACCATGACGGGATTGTGTAACGGCAGCATTTGGTATAAAATGTCTATAAAATTTGAATGGCTGTAAATTGGCGTAAACCAATTTTTGAAACAGGATAATTTTTAAAAATCTCCATATTATTGTTTAAATGTACAAGTTACCTAAGAAATACAACATGACCGAGAAAAATTACTTTTGACCAAAGTTGCGGTTAAAAATGTTAATGATCTTGTAAATTAATTAACAGTATGTGACAGATTATTTTTGTGATCTTTGTTATCCATTAAAAAAACATATTTTTTTTTCCAGGATAACATAAAGGAAATCTTGGACATGGAAAGTGAAGTAGTCATTGTAGTTTATAAATTTTGTCTTAAAAACATGTTTTTTAACCTTTGATACGTAACGTATAAAGTATAATTCTGCCAACAGGTAGAAGTAACACTGTCCCTCTAGGTCGGGACCAGAATATGAGTTACGGTATCCCCAGCCTGTTGTAAAAGGCGACTAAAAGGGTACTTCCGGGGTTACTGGCGGTAAGAGTGGGAGCTCGAACCATCCGGCTAGCAACCCCGGGAAGGACGACGGTATGTGTGGCCGAGTACTGTCAATAAGCTTGGATGGGGACATGTTGTCCCTCCCGGGTAGAGCCCGACAGGGATACCGCGCTCAGAGGACTCCGATTGCATTCTTATGGAAATCCTGGAGTCCTCTATATAGCGCTGAATAAGGTCATCAAGTGGGTTTTAGTGCGGTAAAAATCCCACATAACCCGGCGTCGCTCGTCGCCGGCACCGGGTACCTTTTAAAGATTTCCCTCTCGAAATAAAAAAAAAGATAGGAGTAGCACATATGCAACAGTACGGTGTACATAATTAAAAAAGTGTCGAAGCAAAGTCAGAAAAATTGAATTCACATCGAGTATCCGATTGTCTTCAAAGAGCATCACTTTTGTGGATACTAAGTGTATAGGAGATACCCTAAGAGTTAATTTTAAAGGATGTCAACAAACGACTGCTTAGTGAATTTGAAACGTTCTGGACCTAGTTGGCCTGATCGGCAAAAACCGAGAAAACCTAAAGTCGCCCGGAATTGATGGACTGTGGAGTTTGACGTACCGAAATAACAGGAGATTTAATTTAATTTGGGTATTCAGCAATTTAGTACTCCAAATTGCCTTTATAATGAATGTCTGATAGTTAGTAATGTTATCTCCCACTGACTAACCTAAACCTACTCTCTAACCTTATTTGAAAACGCATATGATTACAATCAACTTAGAGACCGTAATGGTTCATTGGATCCATACCTATGATTGATTTTCCGACATCAGCTGTTGACGCGATCGAGTATGACGTTGACGAAGGTTTATTTCGGTGGATTGCTTTCATCTCGAGATGCAACCAGTTCATTTATCTTCTTCACCAAGTTATCAAAGTTGATCATTGTTGCTAGGTTAGCTATAACGGTCTGAACATGTAACGAAGGCGTTACTTAGGAAACTTTATCGGCCAGTATCTTATCCCAACAGGTTGACGATTGCGTCGCAATAATTGTTGAAACACTTGTAGGCAATCAGTTTAACCATAGACTATAAGGAATCTTGTCGGCGACACTTTTTACTACTGTTTAGAGATGATGTAGCAATACTGTGAAGTTTCGGTTACCTAATTCATCACATATAAAGAAGTTAACGTTTTATCATTCCTCTATGTACAAATTATTTTAATTCATTTCAATTTAATTTGTTCACAGTTATTTTTGGCACGGTAAATAATAACTATTTTCATCACATATTTGTGTTTTAAAAATTGAAAAGTAGAATACAACACGTGTGGATATTCAAATTTAAAGTCATTTAATTATATGGGTATTCTGTAAATACACTTATGAACGTCATTTTTTTTCTACTACCGTTTCGAAAAGGTGCTTTAACAATTAGGAGAAGAAATGACGAAAGAAATTCCTCAGCACATCTTGTTAATAACCCATGGTAATTACAAAAGTTTAAACCTGTGCGGAACTGGTTTCGACCATATTATTTCCAGGCATCGTTTTCATTAATGTATTAATCAATACTTTATTATCTTTTGCCTTTATGTTGTATTTTAATGCGTCGCTTAAAATTACCAATGGGAAACTCTCGTATTATCTTAGAAATCTTATTGTAAAACAGAACTCCAAGACCCATAAAGGAACGCTGAACCTTTTGGAGACGATATAAAGATGTAACCAAATTATGCCTATTTCTTGTTTCATGATTGTGTGTATGACTTTTCTGCTTATACGTATTTAAATTTTTTATAAACCTATTGCGAGTACACCTATTTCTTTAAATTTTTCTCTTAATAATATAAATATAGTAAACATTGAATCAATATCCACTGATTTACCCCACATTAGGATACCGTAAAACATAAGACTGAAAATAGGCAAAATAAACAAGTCTATCTGTCTTTACATCAGTAATCAGTCATATCTTTCTAATAGCGTAAATAGACCTGCGAGAACCGATATATCGGCGGCCCATTGAAGCTTACTATCTAAGGTGACACCTAAAACAACTGTGGATTGTTCCATAGTCAACGTTTTATTATTTAATTTAAGGATTTTGCCTACCTTCTGCAAACTTGGTAGTGCAAACTCTATACACTTCGTTTTTTGGCATTTAAAATTAAATTGTTTATGGTAAACTAATGCGATACGTGGGACAAAGCACTGTTTACATCGCCAAAATTTAATTTATTTCTTTCAGTCTTAATACTAGATATGTGTCACCAGTAAAGAGTATAATGTCTACATGTTTGCTAATAAAATACGACAAATCATTAATAGAAACCAGAAAAAGGAATGGACCTAGAGTAGAGCCCTGTGGAACGGCCATTAAAATTGATGATCCCGATCATTTGGTATCATTTATTGAACCCTACCCTTCGAATAGGACGCAAATAAATTAAGAACATTGTACTTGACGCCGTAGTGACTAAGCTTAAGGAGTAATTACTCATGCTCAACACAATCATATGCTTTAGACAAATCGCAAGAAACACCTATAGCATTCTGTTATGGATTTCAAGCCTTAAATATGTGTTTAAGAAGCCTAGCACCTGCATCAGTTGTACTACGACCTTTATTGAAGCCGTATTGATCATGGTGAAGTAAGTCATTTCTGTTGTTCAAGCATTTGATTTAGTAAAATATTTTCAAAAACTTTACTAAGTGTCGGCAAAATAGAAATAGGTCTGTAATTATTACAATTTGATTTATCACCGACTTTAAAGAGCGGAATGACTTTTTTTATGTTTTATTAGATCTGGAAAAGTACCTAAGTCAACACACTTATTAAAGATTAGAGTTAGGTGGACGACTATGACATCTATTACATTATTTATAATTTTAACTGACATTCCCAGGTCACCAGTGTTTTTAACATTTAGTGACCGAAAAGTTTTAACTACTTATAGTACTGCAGTATGTTTAAATTCAAATAAAATACTACATTCAGTAACATATTTTCTTAATAGATTTAAAGCTTCTATCGGCGATGAAGTTAGTGAGTTAGTCAACGTAACAGGTATATTTTGAAAGTAATTTTCAAAACCGGTTGCTACCTCATTATCAGATGTGATTTTATTGTTATTTATCACCAATTCGTATTTCAGGTCGCGTAATTTATTCATACCGGTCTCATTACTAATAACATTCCACGTAGTTTTAATTTTATTATTACAATTTTGAATTTTTTCCCTAATATATATTGATTTTGCCTGAATGCAAACTGATTTAAAATATTTAGAATATGTCTTTACATGTTCAAGAAAAGACGGTGCCCTATTGAATTGTTTTTCACCATATAATTTATACAACTTACTTCTGCTTTTAAAAACACCTGTTGTTGCTCAATCACTGAATTTATATGTTTTACTCACATCTATGTATTTAAATTTAAATATTTTAGTATATTCTGAATCTATGGTATTAAATAGTGCTGTATATAGACCATCGGGATCACTTTGTTCCAAAGGTAGGGATCCGCGGATTTTGGGACAGACTCCAGCTGGAAAGTGCAGTATCTTTTCTTTAATTAAAGGCCTATATTTGACTAACTTGTTCTTTTTATAAAAGTTTATTTTTATAAAAGTCTGTACTTACTAATATATGTTGTCCGCAGTGGTCAGACTTCAATTTGTTAATAACTTCCTTATTGATGATTTCACAGTTACAAAAAATATTATCTACACATGTAGCTGACGTTTCAGATATCCTGGTGGGTTCAGTGAATAGCGGATTTAATTTAAAGCATCTGAACAAATCAAGTAGCCTAGAAGCCCTAGGGGTAGCTGATAATATTATGTTATTTTATAGTGTATCTGCAGACTCAAAAAATCACGTCAGAGTCAATCTTATTTTATAGACAGAATGTTTTTGCTCGAATCGAAACATATTTATTTATGATTCGGGTGCATTTTTTTAATACAATGTTGAATAATGTTGCACTGACAGAATTTTTAATCAAAAGGAATTCCCAAAAGAAGGATTATTTGAGCAGAACTAATTGTAACTAACATTCCCAAATAATATATTTTGGTTACTCATTTTTTTTTGGTTCATCTAGCTGACGAGTACGGAAAGATACTCAAGTGTGTAAGCGTAGTCGAGTTTCGTTAATATAGTTTAATTTGGTGTCCATTTACACCTACTACCTATAATAAAAAAATGGTATATTCTTGCTCTGTTTACTTTATTAACATAAATATAATAATATTAGCTTTTTTAAACACAAATGACCACGCAAGGGAACTACAGAGGATAGCGTTTGGTCTCTGGGTGGTTGACAGGCAATTTATCAATTTTTGATCAAAGAGCACTTAAAGCCGATAGTAAAGGTTATCGGAAACCTTTTAAACCTTACTTAGCACATTTTTTCTGAAATTGTATTGGACGGATTATGTTTATCCTGGAAGTCATTGTTTTGTACCGTACATAAAACATTTTGTTAGAACTCTTTATAAAATAGATGATCCTTCATGAAACAGATAGTAACTTATAAGTAATAGGCAATGTTTTATTTTAAAAAAGTTAATTGTATAGAGTTAAAAGTATGAAATAAATAAATATTGGCTTACACTAAACGAGGACCTCGACGAGCATTAAGAATCTAAATTTGTAAATATTGTATATTTATGTTTAAACTATTAAACCAGCCACGCATCGTTCAAGGAAAATTATACCTGTATTGCTTTAGAACTGGATTTTTCTCACTCTGTGAATTAGAAATATATTACTTTGTAACTTCTTATTAACGGATGGATTACAATGTTACGAATTTAAAATATTAAGTGATGCTCCCTGCAACACATTAGTGCAAACTATAACGAAATTTGTTAAGCTGTTTATGAGATTAGCGCACACAAACGCACAGACAAACAGACAGATACAAATTCTAACAACTATTGTATTGAGTTCTTCTTATATATCCTTGATGTATAAAAGCAATTAGTTAAAATTTTTTATTTGTATAGACAAATATATTTGTGGCTAACAATAATCTATAAATTAAATACACTAAAAGTTAATGTTAAAATTAACTATTTATATATAAGTTTATATGTAGGAACTATTTATATATAAGTTTATATGTAGGAACTACTTATATATAGGAAAATAAGTGATCCGCACGTGTTTGTTCGTTGTTGTAGTTTCGTCGATCGTTGTAAATTAGGTCTATGATCATATCAACGCTAAGAAGTTATAAAAGCCTCAAAACTCAAAATAAAAAAAATATTGGCCTGAAATTCAATAGATACAGTAATTCTAATAAGTTACGGTGATATAAATCACTGAATAATATACAAGTACACAGCGGGAAATACACGGAGGAATTAAAATACGGAGACCATGTATCTATTTGATAAATACTAATTCAAAAACATATAATTAGTTTCTTGTAAAATTATTGACTTTTGTACTTTAAAATCAAGAAATTCTATGTCTTTTCTAAACAAAATAAACTCCATTTGAAAAAAGATAGTTAATAACGCTGTGCTATACGAGTAATGAATAGTATTCAATATTGGTATATTCCAAATTTTAAGGAGATATCCAATCACTTTAATTTTAATTGTTGGCTCATATTATGATTAAGGTCCTGTAATGCTGTGTAAAATTTGTTTATAATACGTATTTTTATAAAAACATGTTAAAATTGAGTAATAACCTAAGCTAATGTAACAGTGACTCGTATCAATCTAACGAAGTAATTTAAGTTTAGTGATATTATTTATGACTATTATCTTAAATCGTCTCATTGTGCGAAGACACCCGACACAGCAGTGCTAGTTTTGTATCGTAATAATAACAACATTGATAATGTTTATAGAATGCTTCACTATTAGTTTCATGGTTTCATGTATACATTCAAAGCACGTTCCTTCTTTTCAGGTGCAATCTTCGATCAGAACACCGAGGAAACGCAGTACGTGTTCCGGTACGCGATGACTGTGCACAACCAGAACATTAGTAGCCGCCGCTTAGAACTCCAAGCTTACGTTGACATCATTAATACGGCTGATGCTTTTAAGCTGTCACGTCTTAGTACGTACCTTTTCTATTTTTATTATCAACTAATATGAACTTTATTAAGTAATAATTTAGCATGACTTCAACCGACTACTTCAATCAGTATACTGTAGAGCGCTAATATCTCCTCGTAGTTGAGATCTAAAGCGTACTTCACCACGCAATTTTAGTGCAGATTAATAGAAGAAGAAGTGGTCAACAGTGACTGGGACGGAGGATTTAATATGCTCACCAAAACACTGAAGTGTTCAAGACATTTTTTCGGTAATGGACATCGATTCTTATCTGTGTCCAAAGTTGCTCAAATTGATCGATAACTTACGTTAATAATAATAAATTAATTAATAATAATATTAATAGTACTTTCTTAATACTGACGCTTCTAAATTTGCTACAATCACAACCCATAAGTATTCATTCCTGGACAGGAAACTTTTCAGAAAATATGAGAGGTAAAAACAGTCCACCAGGGTTGCGAAGTGTTAATCGGCAAGTTACACACGGCTTTTCGAATATTACGGAGATTTGTCGGATTCCCAAAATTTCCATTTTACTTCACGAAAGCAATTACAATTAATATTAAATACATACATACATATATACATACATACATATATACATACATACATAGGTATATTGGATTGCTGCTCGTGTAAATCGACAACCAGACGATTCAGACTTATAGTTTTAATCCAGCTGTAGATCTACAGTTACGTTTGAATACTGAGATTGAGACACATTTCTTCTAGATGTTCGAATAAAAAGAAAAATGCACTCTTTTGTGAGAACTGTAAAATTCATTGTATCGTGCATAACATCGTTTTGAAATCAAATATGATTTTAATACAATTTAAAAGCTTAAATTTTTTTTTATTCATTATTCTATTATATATGATATAATATCCCTTATATATAATATATTTTTGTTATGACTATTCTTGTTAGACCAAATGGATGGTTTTAAAATCTTAGATTCGTACATTTTTCAGTCGTACGGGTCTCGAAAATATCCAAATTCTAAATATATATTTATCATAATCGTTGGTTATCACGAACCATTTAATTTCTGAACGATAAGACTAATTGATTGATTTCTGATTATTATTGGATTTAAAATGTGGCATCGTAGCGATGTAATTACCAACTTCGTATACCAAAATAGCATATTTAAACATAGATACAAGTGACCGCTTAGCGAAAGAAATTTAACCGTCATTCATCATTTTTAACGTTTGAAGTTATTGAGGTTCTTTTGTCTATAATCATTGCACTTAATCCGCTCCACGCCTAGCATTTATAGCAACTCTTCCAACTTTTATCATGAATTCTTTACAGTTTTTTCTGTTCACCCATGGAATATCCTAGCAATTGCTATACGACATCCCAACTTATTTAACTCATTCAAATAACAAATTAATACACAACTACTTGTCCCTTTAACTCCCTACAATGTTTCATTGTTTCTTTCTGAGTCTTCTTTCAATTCCTTGCCTTCCTCCTACGCCTACATTATGCGTATTTCTAAATGCGTACACCGCAGTCGTCAATCTTGTATATAGATGCTCTCTCTGTCCTGGGTTGTTTGAAAGAGATCGCTCTTAGTAATACGAACGCTTTTTGATGTCCTTCATATTTATTTTTACTGTACATGTTATATTTTTGATATAAAATGAAGTATCGTGTATTGTAAATTACTTAGAGATGATTTCTACTTTTGCGTCTCTTTAACCACAAACTAATAGGTATCTGCGTGACTGAAATACTCCGAAATATTTTTTCTATACATAATTTAATAAACTTCCTCTCTATGTGGATTTCACTACGAGAATATTAAATCCAATACAAATCGTCCACTCCAAATGGACTATGCAAATTTTCTTAGTGTATATAATGTTTTATATAATTTATATCCAAATTTCTATTGATTAACGTTTCTCTTCACGTATTGATATTAAATATAGACAATTTAAAGTTTTTCAGATACGAAATTTTCCAAAACTTTTAATTGATAACACTAATGCTAGAAACATGTCAAACAAATTAAAATACCAAAAATCGTTTGCCGAACACAGGAGACAAAGGGTAAGGATATAAAGTTTTCCCTTCATGTATAAATATATAAATTACTTAACCATTATCTCCATATATGTAGAGAAAACAAAATCAGTTTTGAATTTGACAACCTTGATGTTACTTATCGATAGAAAGTCATTATGTTTTAGAAGTTAGTAGTGTTTTATACTGTTAACTTCTACTAGTTATTTGTATAAGTTAGTCTTAACGTAATTTTCATAAATTGTAGCTATTTTAAGTGACAATGTTACAACTATTTTATCAATAATTTTATTGAAAACGAATTAATCAATCAAGAATACATTCTTTTATAATTAAAGCATCCTTTCGATACCTAAGCAGTATATTCCCACTTTCATTAATATAGCGTAATACTTTACAACTGACTGCGCAAATAACAGTCGTTTTGAGTATTAACATATTATTAATGTCATCCATTAATAATCATTCATTATCTATATGAATTTATTATTATCGGAACATTTTCGATAAATTCAAACAGTACTTTAATTAAAATGCACTATCAACACGCATTATTTTAGTGGCTAGTTGAATATATTGAATTTCGGGCATTATTGCGGGTTGTGTAAAATAAAAAATGCCATAATATTTTGTTTAAAACTATATAATGTATTTTGAAATATCTATATTTAAAATGTATATATTCATTTATACTCTAATTACACAGAGAGAAGATAACCTAGAAATAGCAGACAAGCTGCACGGTAAGTAAATGGTTACAGCCATTGGAATTACTAAATCGAAAGACATTGCCGGAAAATAAGGGAGTTTAAATTCGTTCTTCATAATTTGTTTTTAACAAATACTGAAAATTCAGTAAATAGTTCGATATCGTTCAACGATCGACTTGAATACATTATTTATCTTGTTCACTGATTATACAAAGTCGAGCTTTAAAGACTTCACTCAAAGTTCCCTCATTTCTGAAATAAATCTATAAATGCCGTTGTAGCCTTGTTTTCCAGGTACCGCGTTGAAGACGTCCTCGGAAAGTCTCCATCAGGGCGCTTCGTGACCGGAATACCGGTGGCGTCTTGATCAATACAGTTCTCCCGAAGAGATCATTTCTTTAAAATACTTGTAAATTAGAAAATTTTGTAAAGTATGCTTTGATGTGTATTTACGGATTTTAACTGGTTTTTAATCCTTACTCGTAAATGCAAACTCAAATATCAACTTGTTTACACAATATTTTATGATTTTAGCAAATTAAACTTATGGCATGACTGCTCGTTTTTTTTTTTTCAATATATTCGTAAAGCCGCGTCAATATTATAATACTGAGGTATAACCAAATACTATTAGGTCGCAATGTTCAGAAAATTCAAGGAGATTACGCAATATTGGTAGACTGACGTATGTACGTCATATTTTCTTTTGTTTTAATGTAAATGGCCCACAATAGAGTAGAGTAGGTTCACCTAACGGTAAGTAGTCACAGTCGTCTATCGACTTCTGTAATATCTAATTCCAAATTTCCGCACCTGGCAGTAACTGCCCTCGGCAGAAAAAATAACAATTATACATATTTATTGATACAATAATGGTATAAATAGATGCTATGTGGCGGTAAAATTAGTTTCCTAAATAGATCACAGGATCAAAGACCGATCTAAGATATTATCAAGGCATTGACGGCCAAGAAGAAAGTGGGGAATCCGTTTATTACTGGATCTTCATTGGATTGTAACTAAATGACGCAATTTTTTTTTTTTTTTGATTTTAGGAAGGTAATAATTAGCCAGGTGGATAGAGAAACCTATCACCATGCATGAGTACCAACGGGATTAAAATGAGCGGTACAAAGCCACCCCCCCAACAGGATGCACTATTCTCCATAGATTCGTCTGTTGTCCAGTAAGGTGCACCGGGAATAGGGGAAGTTTTCTCGGACCCGAGGATTGATAGAGCACCCTAAATCCCATGTGGACTGTTTGTATTTCTTTGTTAAGTAACTAGAATTCATATTTTTTAACAGAATTTTAAATATTCGCTGTTGATGGTAATAGTAAATATAAAGAGAGCTATAGATAGTGATATATCATCAATTGCCAGGTTCATTAGTAAAATATATCGATACTATTATAAATAGAGAGTACGATTATTATAAGTTTGTATACCCAGAGAGTAATCTCTATAATCACGGCACCTATCTAAAAAAATGTTTTACCATTTGAAAGATACATTATTGCGGATGGACATAGGTTATGTGATAAGTGTATGAATAATAATTAATTGTTGTCAAGTCGGCGTGGACCGTTAGTTATATATAAAAAGGAACTACGATTTCATAGTATCTCACATTATTAATAATTTAATATATTATAAATTAAAAATACGTTCAGAGAAAGCTTTGCGCTTACTTCTGTGTTTGTCAACCTATTTTCCATAAATATTTTTTTTTATTTAATATTAAGAAATTTGAACAAAAAAAAATGTCAATCTGAAAATCTCTTGATGTAAATAGGCAAAAATAAAAAAACAGTTTAGTGTGTTTTTCTCCCCTGTTCGCCTAATGTTTTTTTTTTTCTAGTAGTTATTAACGAGCTCTGGTATTATCAATAAAAAATTGGAAACACAATGGTATTTCACAATTATCATTAAGCAAACACTAGCATTAATTAATATTTGTCCATATCTTATATTACTAACAATATTTTTCTTAAAGTTAACCAACTTATCTGAACACGAAGAATTACCTTGTAGCAAAAACAAGTTATTCAGGCCCATTGAAACCATTTTTCTCAACAGCAACACAATTAACAACCACGACGACAATACCTTGAAGTCCCTTTCATTCGGATAAGATACCATGTAGCTTTGTGGAAAGAAAAAGCGCGAGAGCAGATAAAGCAGGCAACATATTTCGTATCTCTTAGCAAATGGTAGCAACACAAAAATACAGATGCGGAAATTAAAAGGAGAAACAAAAGCAAATTGCCCGTGAGATAGCAATGCTCGCCGCAGTCGCGCCTATTTTCTCTAATGACGATTACATTCCTCACTTCTACGACCCCAATGTCCCCCGACAATACAAGATCAGACATTGGCACTGGATTTATAAAGAAATATTTATTAGTACAAACATAGTAGTTATACTTATGTAAAGCCTTGTCTGATATTGTATAGAAAAAAATCACAGCGAAATTGAAGCAGATTACATAAATATAACGTAGGCCATATGCATGTTTGCCCGTTAGAGAAAAATAGAAAATCTGCAAAAAAAAAAACATGTTTGCCGTACTACTCAGTACTTCTAAGTGAAAATTGTTCAATAGGCTTATATTATAATGTATTTCACAACTGTTCCAAAAGCTTTAAGAAACTTTAATCGATTAAGAAGTCCTTCAGCAGGTTAATAATGCTCAGGTCGTGACTGTTTCTGTTCAAAAAGCAATTTTGAGCGTGAACTTTTCCTTCGTCTGTCATCAAAACTTGAAATATACAGGATGTAGTCGTTACGTTTCACGATGTACTTATTTCGCTAATGTAAACGAGGACAAAAAATTGCTTTGTTCAAACATAATTAATTGCTCTGTGAAAGGGATGATATTAATATCAAGCTCTTTAAAAACTCTTAAATATTTTTTTTAAAGTACTTGAAAAGGTTGTTCCACTGAGAAATACAGTAATTATTACATATTTTGTTAATCTTTGGAATGTTATGCTACGGCATGTAGTAGTACAAAAAATGTGAGCAGTATTGTATTGTATTGTATTGAAACTTATGACGACATTTTTTCGTTGTTGTTTCTTGTAATATGTATAAGGCTATAGAGAACAGCACATGACAAAAACATTCATGTCTGTAAGGTTATTTTAAACAAGAAATAGAATAACATATAGTTATAAGCAAATAATTCTTACAGTAATAATGTGTATAGTTCAATTTTATAAAAAAGTTAAAAAAGTTCGTCACCTTTTAAGGTTTTGATTGAAATTTGTTCAAATGCATCAAAACGGTTTTCTGTGTTAACCCAAATAAAAGTATAACTTTTTACGTAAATACATTAATACGCACACTGGTTTTTGTTATAATAAAATAAATTTAGTAATTGAGTTACCTTAATAAATTACTACAAGCAAAATACCAATAATTAAGGTTTTTTATTCGCATACATACTTTCGTTATAATTATGGAATAACAAGATTTTTTAAATATTACAGAATCTGTTGACTGTTAATATTTTGTATGTGTAATATAAATTTTATAATAATTAGATTTTATTCTCGAAATGAAATTTCGACGACTCTGAACGATTTTGAAATTATCTGAATGTTTAACATTTTCATAGAGAAAATATTTAGATAGGTATCTTTATTACCTGTAGATATATTGTGTTCAATTTGTGTACTACACCTTTTTCCCATATATTGTTTATTTTAAATAAAATTAACACTTAGTTTGTACACCTGTAAGACCTGGACCTACGAAAAGACATTTGAACTATGTTAGTACCTTTGAACAAATATTAAGCGTATGATATGTTTGTTTCCTCATATTTTGTGTTTTTGTTTTTCAAAAAAAATAAATAAATAAAATAAAAACGATTACACCCCGTATCACAGTAGTTGTATCACAGGCGGAGCACTTGTATAACTTAATACAAAGCAATTTAAGTTAAATCTTAATTAAACCACTTTCAAGGTTTCAGTTTCCGTAACGAATCATTATAGATGTTTTAAGTTTAACACATTTTATTGTTAATTGAGTTTTATCGTTTCTTTTTTGTCTTACATCAAAATTTTACTATCCTAGGTATATCACAAGATCGATTCTAGCTAGAATTGATACCAATACAATTCAACTGATTTTGAAATAAATTCTTTTTGATGTTTTAATTTTTTTTCATTTTTTTAATAGTTGGGTTTAATTTTGTATAGTTTTGTATACAAGTAATATATTCCTCGAAATATATTCAACGGGGACAAAACAATTGAATATGAAATGTAATACTTTTAGTGCTGCATGAAGGGTTTGTTTCCAGAAAAAAATCTTGTTAGTATTTTATATATAAGAATATTAATTAGTGGTGACAAGCTGTACCACTTACCAGTGTATTCGTCCATTGCAATGCTCTCAGTGCTATGCAGTAATAAGCTGCATAGGGAACAAACAAAAGAAAGCCACACATAGTTGAACTGTAATATTACTTTCCAAATCAAAGTTAGGCAAACTATTCCACGTGAATTTATGTTATACAACTAAAATATTGTCGTGGGTGATAAAATAATTCCTTATTTTTTATTATCAGATATTGGACGTTAGACAAGGACGTTAGTTAGAAAGCAGTAAATTTTTTGTTCCTGTATTAACGCTTATTTCTATTGTGGAATCGTAAATGTTTATCTGTGTCTTTAAAGAAAAATAATGATAAAAAAACATTTTCAGCCTAAACGTAAAATGAAAAATTACCACAGCGTTAAATATTTATGAAAGTTTCCACCGCACTCGTTTTAATTAACATCATTGAAATAATTAATTAGATATGTCATCTCATCATTTTCAAATTTGGATAGTGTATGTGGCAGTTTAATTACGCTTATTTAAAATTAATACCATTAATCATCATTTACTGCATATGCATAATACCTACTCAAAATATATCAGTCGAGTATTTATTTACACATATTAGAAGAAAATGGTTTGTGTGTATTCATAATGGAATGTCGTTGTCTATATATCTCATACAGTTTCGATAACTTAAAACCTTGTCTGTGACACAGATTATATGCGGCATTGCGTGAAGACTAGTTAATGATATGACTCTGGTAGTGACGAGTTGCAGTTTAGTAGTGACAGTTTAGGACGACATTGGGCAACATGCTTTAACGCGATGAAATGTGAAAGGAAACCTGCATAACTGACACTTAATCAAAATTAATTTTCCATCTACCTGTGTACCGACCTTGAAATAAGAACCTGTCAAAGGTAACAACTTATCCTTAACTGATTGTGATTTATCACATCAAATTAATAACAAATGTGTCGAGCGCTTAATCATGGAGAAAACTTAAATGCAAGCCCTCAGCTTGCTATGAGCGTCATAAAATCAGGTGTTAAGAAATGCATTACCCAATTCATTTAGCTGAGGCACATCACTTGTGATACAATCGTAAATCGTTCACGTCTGTCCATATTAGGAAATTAAGTGATCTCTGGGGTCATTCCACAATTATAATAAAACCAAATATTACACCTTAAGTTTTATTTTTAATCAATGTGTTGATAATTGTAGCTTCGAAACGTGGTTTTAAACCCATTTCAATCTTACTAATCCTTAGAAAAAATATTACTATCAAGTTTCCCCATGTTTCATTCTCCATATTTTATTTCAATCATTTTTTTGATAGGGAATAACACCACCGATGCAGAGATAAGCACTTCTTAAACAAATTTGATTGCGTTGACAACACTGTGAATCTTATCAAATATTATTTTTCTGAGCGTATTGCAAAGGTTCATATCGTATCATTCGTATCAATGGAAAAGAGCCACCAGAAGCACACATTACCATAGGAATGTCCCAAGGATCAATATTAGGACAACTGCTATTTTTAATATATATACAATGATCTTCCTTACTGGCAAACGTAACCTCCTTAGTTTTTTTGATGTTTTGAGTAATGATTTACATGTAATAGCCCTCTGTTAAACCCAAAAACGACAAAATATGTAAAATTCTCCGTACTAAATGTATATAACACAGGTACAAATTCAAATTGCCAAAAATAATAATGTGCTTAAACTAGTAAGTTGAACAACATTTCTTGGCCTTACTACAAATTATCGATTGAAATGAAGTCCTTATTATTGATACCTTGTCAAAGGATTTACTTCCGTCACTTTCACTGCTAAGAAATACAGCCTTTTAATTCACCTACAAAGAGCAAGATTAGTTTATTTCAGTTACATTCACGGTGTAATTCCCTATTAATTTAACTTCGTGACAATACCACTATTACCCATATAACGATTATTTTTGATATGTAATAAAGTTTATTCGTAGTTGTTCTGGTTATTAAGGTGTTAAATGAACACAGTGGGCTAAATTTATTTTAACAATTCGATCACTCACTATCTATTCCTATACGTTATTCATAGTAATTTAGACTAGACAGACGACTGAATCTCATAAAGAGGATTACGTTGCCTATTGCAGCGTTAGTTGCCTATAACAAAGCAGAACTAAGCCGTTTGCTGTACAAAGGAATTCGAAAACCTGTTTAACCTATTGTAGCTTGCGCTATATGACTTATGAGCTTATTGCGACGGAAGAAATGATTTTACTTGGGCTAATGTTTTTACTTGTGAAATTTAAGATAATTCATATTTCTTCTTTCTAACCTTCTTCTCATTTCCTGGCCGACAACGCATCAGTGATACCTTTGGTCTTGGTGATGTCCATGGGCGACGGTGACCATTTACCATCGGGTGGTTCGTCTGCTCGTTTGTCAGCTATTAACATGAAAAAAAGTGTATTTGGTGAATAACATATTTTAGTTTTATAAACATCCAGTAATAAAAACAGAAACTTTTCCAAAACTAATGGACGGAATAAATAGGTCAGAGTATCATTCGGTATACATACAGAGTTTGGTAGCCCAATTACGGACATGTTCCGTTTGATATTTAAATGCTTTAACAAATTTAATTGCTTTAGGGGATATCTTTATTTATAAAATGCTTCTGTACGTGTGTATGTGACTGAACTGCTAAGTGGCCTGACTGGTGTGTTTAAAATGTGTTTCTGGATGGTTAAAATTTATAATGATATCCAACAGTAGGTGGCGCTGTCATCGGATTCCAAGAAATTTGTTTTTTTTATGTCCATATCGGCACAAAATGAGCCTATTAGGCTTAAAATACACTTAGAATCGAACTGTGCGTATCTTGTTCTTTGACAGTTGTTAGTTTTGTGGGATATTGATATAGATAATATTTTAAGTTACATAATTAATGCCTATATGTAAAAGGGGTGACATTTCGCACTAAAACTTATAAATTGAATATAGAAACGAGCAAAATTCTAATTTTTCTTTAGTTCACATAACATTTTACGCAACTTCTGAGCTAAAACTGACTTAACATTGGTACGATCAAAAATTCGTAGCACATTGTCAAAGAGGCTTTTTCGGCGTAAGAATAAAATAATTCTTCATCACTTGCACAGAGTAGGTACTTACTCATCCGTATATAGTTACTATTATACTATAACGAATTTTTTCGTGCAGACAGCCAATGGAGAAGTCAAGACAGGCAAAGATGTGAGGAGAATGCACAGACCATTTAAAACTGTCGCGAAAGAACGTTACTTACTATCCTCGCACTTTATGAAATGATAGCCTAGTGATTTGAACGTAGGTTTTCCCGCACGAGATTTTTCTTTGTATGTATCTATTATAAATGAATCATCACTAGTTTTGGTGAAGGAAAACATCGTGACGTAACCTGCAAACCTGAGAGCTCCTCATAATTTTCTTAAAGGTATGTTAAGTCTGCCTATCCGCACTTGATCACTATGGCGAATCATGACCTAAATCCCTCTCATTGTATGCAGAGACCTGAGCCCAGCAGTAGGATAACATGGTTTATATAGAAGATATTTATATTTTAAAATAGATATATATTATATATATTATTTCATATTTATTATTTTATCCTGTGTCAATCCTATCGAAATACGAAATGCGTTTACGGCATTTCTTCTAATATCTACTTCTAAAACAACGTATCACCATAAATGATAATATTCATATATTGTCCTATTGTTTTTGCAGTAACCGTCATAAGTTTTCCTTCTTCCCACATACTTTAGCCTATCTATATGATTTAAAAGATGGTTAAAGAAAGTCTACATCGTATCGTAGATTTCATATTTTTTATATTATATTAGAAAGTCACACTTATATTCTTTTATAAAAAATATATTTTAGATTAGACGATTAACTTAACAATAAACACTTTGTATATATTACTTAAGTATTTCCCTTATAACGTTTGTAATATAAAAACAACCTCGCACCGTTAGGGCTCGCTCAATTACATTAAAAGCTTGTCACCAACGTTTCAATTAATTTAAAAGTAAAGTATTACACCGTGAATTGCCGGTTTCCGTTTTTAAAGTGGCGTTATCTGCTTTACTCTTATTCGTTTTTGATACTTAATTTGTTTGTTACAATATGAATTCCTTGTAAACAACTCGTTGCACAAAAAATGCTGTTTTTTCTGCCCTTGTTCGGCTGTTGGTTTGTATGTTCGTACATACTTCATTTTAAAGGAGTATATAATTTTACCTATTTGATATTATAAATATTCTCTTTTTTTGAAGTCGATTATAATTGCAAAATTAGTGTTACCAGGGCCGAATGTATTATTCCCATTCGTTGAGGGGTTCTGCTCTTTTATCTCTGGACCCCGTCATCGAATCCTCACCATATTAATAGGGGACCAAACAACTAGTCATCTTCTATACAGTCGGTTTATCAATAATGTTATCTGAGGTTGTTTCATTCAATTTTGCCTCAAGTCTTCAACAATATAAAACACTATAAAAATATACTTATTTTAGTTAAACCCATTCCAGCAATAGGCTGTCCTCACAAGTAAAGACGAGTTCTCAAAAAGCAAAGGAATTCGTAGGCACTACAAAGATACTTATCGGATGAAAAATTATTGAATAAATAACATTTCTCAGTCTGATTGATCTATTTTTAATCTATATATGTGTAATGCATCTTTCCATTACGGGCACACAGCAGAGTATAATTCTCTTCCAGTCAATGAAAATTCTTACAACGTTTGTAACTAACTCAAATGTCGAAAGTTATTATGGCTTCCGAAGCGCTTTGACATGTCTTACCCACGAGATCGACATCTTAACTGCCCTTAGAAGAACGAAAACACTCAATAAATTTTATCCCCAACCGTCACCTATATCCTAATTACTTCCAAAGATACTTTACTTTTTTACTTTATTAATATTTACTGATAGTTTGTGTCAAAATAGAATGTATGTTAAAAACATGGCTTTGTAAACAAAGCCTCTAGCCGTCATTTGATCTGAAAATTCATGTCGAAGTAAAATCAAATTGAGTGAACGGAAACCTTTTATTTTAAAGTATAGATTTCATAGCTTACAAAATTTGTGGATATCATCGCTTTTAAAATTTGTGTTGCTTTGGAAACGTATATGTTTAAAAATGCTTAATATCTACATTGGTAAATAGTATAACACAATTCAACGTTAATGTCAAAACAAAACTGATCCATTTGTGTCAAATTGCCAAAGCAAAAAAGCTTGACGAATGCTGCATGAACAACCTACCACCATACCTTTTCTTATATAATAGACACAACAACGAAGGGAATTTGAATAGTATTATCACTTATGACGAA
Organism: Megathymus violae; assembly: GCA_003671415.1. Classification (NCBI taxonomy): domain Eukaryota; kingdom Metazoa; phylum Arthropoda; class Insecta; order Lepidoptera; family Hesperiidae; genus Megathymus; species Megathymus violae. The sequence goes on along the minus strand of PDGT01000004.1, from coordinate 9,686,330 downwards.
AAGTGTTTTTTTTGACAACCATAAGCGACTAAATACCCCTGAAGCGGGGAATAAAAGCTACCTCTAAAACGTGATGGTGGCTGATTGGTGGTCTAGATCCGGTGTGACAGGACAGCTTCTTAGCAAACGGCACGCGCATTGTGAACCGATACTAATGCCCAGAAATATCTTTTAGTTTATTAGTCCAAACACTTCCTTATTCGTACAAATTTGTGTTATAACCTATCTTACATTTTTATCTTACACTCATGTTGATTTAAAGTCCACGGATACTTGTTGAATCATCATACGAATGAATAGCTTTCAGACAACATTACACATCTGTTGTCATAGGACAATACTTAAAATATATACCAATATAGAATCGGAGCTAACTGCTCAATCATTTCCTTGTTGGGTGATGACAATAAAGAACTCAAAAAATGTCTGCGCTACATTCACTAAGGTAATGTGGTTTTGGTCACTACGGTAATACAGTCATGTTCAACGATTAATAGATTTTACTGTTACGTCGATACCCTCAATAGGACCAAAAAGTTTGCAAGCGTTGTAGTTGAATTGCTGAGCTGATAATATATCGAAGATCCAGTGCATGTATTGGGCCTTTTTAGCAACATCTACATATTTTTTGTTTCTCGATAAAGTTTATGTATCTCCGCACAATTCGTCTTTATTTTCTTCGCCATTGTTTATCGTTGTTTGTCTTTTCATTGCCGCTGGAGAAATCGATACTTGTCCATAGCGGCTGTTATATATAGTTCTGTCATTCTCATCGAACCAGTTTTCATACTTATAGATTTTATGCTCCAAGATTATTGCAGTAATATTTAAACGATACGATAAAAACTTCGCCTATGAGTCAAAAGGTTATACTTCTTATAACATGGAAGCGTTCGGTCTTCTATTTATTTATCTTTGAACTCATTTTGAGATGTTTTAGACTTTTTAAATTTAAATCGAGAGGCTTTTACAACGAATTTTTCTCAGGGACATAGGTGAAGTTCTAAGAGTCGTATTAAAGTAACTTACATACACATACACATTAGTTTCAGGCAAATACATTTTGACCGTACAATATTTACAAGAGTACTTTGTTAAGAGTTTCGCCCCGCCACCACAGTGTCACCGTGACCACGATTCAAATAACGATGGTTCGAAACATCAATTAATATATATATAATAAAAAAATATCTTTGAAGATAAGAAGCTTTATTAAGCCGCTGAAAGACTTCTTAATCTATTAAGAGTTTCTTGAAGGTTTTGGAACATTAGTGAGTTGAAGCGCTCAGAAATCTTGTCATCTAGCCTTCAAATATTCAACTACGCCCAAATCAAAAGCATGCGGGTTGAGTACATTCATAACACATATAAGTACTAAGTCAACTCGGTCCGTTATTCAATTAGTAACCGTAAATTCTAATATTTATTTGGAACACAAAAAATATAAATTTAATAGGTAAACAGTAATACATAATATCTATCATACATAAAGAAAAAAATATAATCCACCCGTATTATTATCACGGTTTTATTATAATTTGTTTTTAACTGCACTACTCGGTATTTTGGCAATGCAAAATTACGATAGCTTATTCTACTTCACCTTAGTGATTGAGTTCGCATTGGTCTCCTTTAGCGTTTAGAATCAATCAGTAGGTGCCATTTTATTTGTTCAATGACCCGGTCCTTACGCAGTAATACATTATATTACTATGTGCACAATATAATTTAAGACCCGAAACAAGACATTCATAATGAAAGACCCAATTTGCATCTACAATGAAAATAAACCAGAACAAAGGCACGTCGGACTACTCCTAGAGGAAGAGTTTAATATTGTTTAGACATCCTTGAAAGTATAGAATGAATAATAGAAAAAAAATTAATAATTCGGGCACATTGTGAGAGGCGAATCGTAGCGTAATCAAATTCTTGGAAAGTTTAAGATAAGAGTAAACGAGTTTTTCAATGCTTTCTACTACAACCAACATTATTAAGACAAAAAAATATCTTTGCCTGTCTAAATGCATTATCGCAAAAACCACTTCACCGATCTTAACACTGTTTTACTAATAAGCAGTGATGAGAAAATCAAAGATTTGCTGGTTATTTAAGAAATTAAAAAAAATATCCAACTGCATCACGGTACATGTTAAGTCAAAGGGATTATTATGAGTGACATGCATATTTATGAAGATATAATCCTTATGGCGTCTTGTCAAAAATTATCAATGTGTATTTTCAAGTGAAACGAAAAGTGAAAGTGAAACTATATAAATCAATATCTATATAAATATACCAGGAATGTATGAATGATGAATTATATGATGTATGAATTTAGATTTTATTGAACATGTATCTTGGTTTTTCACGAATTAATTTTTCTCACGAATAGGTTTTATTGTTTCACCAGCATGTCACGTTGGTTTCTAATAGTATGCAAATTGTAAGTAATGCCGATATTTTTTTTTGACGTGGATGTCTTATTGCTCTTCAAATTCTTGGTCCACATTAGGTTGTAATGAATCACAGATATATCAATGTGAGTTCATGTCAAACAGAGAAAATACATACATATGTATATGGTTAGGAATTACCTAACAAAGTTGGCACACATTGAATTCAATTCATTTATTGATTGTTTGATAAAAAAGGATTCAGCTACGATTATATTGATAGAGTCCTGATTGAAAAACATATTTCATTTTATATTAATACAAAAGCAACGGTGTAAGCGTTTGAATTAAAATAGTTTTTAAGCTTCCTCTCTTAGACTCTTTTAAAGTCTATCTACTATCTAATGCTATCAACTGATTTATATAAGCTGCCATGAATAGACTAAGACTATATTTTAAATAAACCATTTTTACATTAACTTCATATTACCATACGTTACCTAAATCATATAAATTATTCGATGATTGTAGGAGGAGACCACCACGCTTTGCGTCGGAAATAAAGTATTGTTACTCTGCAGGTTCGAAAATGTGCACAATTGAATGAAAAATTTTTGTTTCACATCGTGATTCTAAATTGACAATTTATTTTAATGTAGACCCTAATAATTTTTCACTGTATATATTTTGTATAATTATAATAAGTTTTTGTTGACAGTTTGCAACCAATTTGCTCGCGGCGTGTTCGGGATGCTCGGAGCGGTGTCACCGGAATCTTTCGACACTCTACACTCTTACACTAATACCTTTCAGATGCCTTTCGTTACTCCATGGTTTCCTGAAAAGGTAAATATGTTTGTTATTATACGAAGTAAAATATTATGAAAGACTTTAAGTTTTTTGTTCGCGTTAATTTTTTTTAACTATTTTTTTGGGAAATATTCGCATTCTGATGTTATAATAACTTATTAGGTTTAAAATAAGTATTCTATAAAATTATTATAATTAAAATATGTTACTACGTATATTTTAACCGATTTAACTAATCACGTGTTCTCACTCCATACCCCTTTTCATGAAGATCGGTCAAGGCGTTCTTAAGTAATAACGGGACAAACAGATAGACAGACAGATAGAAATTTTCAAAATAGTCAGATTGATGTCAGTGTGTCATAAAACTAATATGTAACATTGAATTTAACAAAAATAATAAATGATCAGACAGCCAGATATTACAGATTTGTACAGATACATAGATTTGATATAGCCTAGCATCTGCGCAATCATATGATGGCACCATATATTAATTTTCAGTAAGATCGATCTAGCCATTTTTGAGTTATCTCGAGACATACATAAAAATCTTAACAGATTTATATTATAGTAGTACAAATAAAGGGTCAAAGGAAAAAAGAATAAAAAACTAACGTAAAAAGAGTAAATAAGGTTTATTATGAGTGATATCAGTATATTTACTTACATGTATATAAAATAATTATATTTTTTTAGTTTTGTTAATAACTGAGTAACTCATACACTTAAAATTGTATTATTTATAAAAGGATATGTAACGTGCTAGATATTTTATCACATTGCATGAAAACTACACATAATAAAAACTTTGTATGAAAAAATGTTAAGAATTTTCGATGAATAAATAATTGCTTTAATGATGATGGTTAACTTTACTCATTATGAGATAGCATGTATTGTCTAGTATCGGATTTAAAAATGAAAAGGGGAGATATTAGAAACAGTATATCGAGCTTTTCTTTATGACACTGAGCATGGAATCTTGTTAGCAGGTCTCAATTTTTATGCTTCGCTGATGAAATCTACGTACTGATTGAAATTGAAAGACACGCCGTGCATTTCGACGTGCAATTTTTTGATCTTACATTTCAGTTTTTCTGCTCAGTTCATCAATGTAGGAAAAAAATTTTGCTTACAAAGTCCTTTCCGATTTGATTCCTACGACTTGCAAAACGATTTCGATATTCAAATGTAAACTAGACAGATGAACGAAGTACGAAACGATCTCAATAATTACGTTTCTGAAGTTTAAAACGTTCATTTTCACGTACTCGTTTTACATGGCAAAACTTTTAATGACTCATTAGCAACATGGCTTCTGAATTTAGACAACGATAAAGTTGTGGTATTAACTTGTTAATACAAATTACGTTCGAATTATTGAACTCGAGAACTTGGGAACGATATCACTTTATTATCTATTCGTCGCGTGGACAGAGAATACTATAGACGAATTGTGCTATTCTCTTTTACTTGAACACAAAATCATGCATCACGCTTGATTAGATTTAAAACTGAATTATGATTAGATTTAAAACTGAATTATTTTGAAAGGTCATAGGAGTTATTATGTATTTTCATATCATCAAGTATTGAAAGTTTAACTGGACTACGGTTAAGAGTACTGCCTACTTAAACTATGACACTTGTAATATCGGTAACTTCAAATTAAGAATGTATTAAGTATCGAACAAATATTATTTTGTTCTGAGTCACTAAGTTATAGTTCCATATGATGAACCTGATGAAGCAGAGGCTATATACCTCAATCACGTAGCCTAAGGATTTGTTGATTTCTAATTAGTACTGTGTGTATAGAGCAGATATTAGATTCAAATCACGCCACCACTCGAGCCCCGATTCTAAAATCTTGATGATACATGTATACCCTTACAACGGGGTTGTTGATTGTGTATAGGCATTAAGGAAGGCAAAGAGATATTCACGCATTTAGTTTCAGGATCCAACTCCTCAATCTTGACGTTAAATAAGTTCTACGTCTTAAGTATCCATTGATTTCAAGTAAATTCTATTGGAGTCAGGGGATTATTTTTTTTATTTTAGTTCGGGTTTGTACCTGAACTATGTTTAGGTTAGGTAGATAATCGAAAATAAACCTTTTCTAAATTTTTTTTACATATGAATCTATACATATAATAAAATTTTAACTGATCGCTTTCACATACATACATTGTACATTCATATATTTGTAATGCATATAACGAGAAAAAGTTGGTCTAGTGTCTAGTAGTCTAGTAATTCTGAAGCTAAGCGAGGGTGGTGTGCTAGTTTTCTTATAAAAATATACTATTATTTTTGGCCAAGCCAATCAATTGTCCATTGTATTCTTAGTCTTTAGTTCGTATTTTTTAAGAGAGTTCAAAATCAAAATTGGCAGTTTTTGTCACCTGCTATAGCGAAATTCAAATTCACAACATGTATTCCTTTGTCAAAACGTAACATTCATAGATTGTAAGATACGTATGATCAAGCTAACATAATATATTATAAATTGATCACAGGTCATTCCCCCGTCTTCTGGGCTGATCGATCACGCTGTTAGCATGCGTCCAGATTACCACAAAGCTATTATCGACACCATCATGCATTATGGTTGGAAGGAAATCATCTACATGTATGACTCACATGATGGTAAGTTATTTACATTATTATTATTAAAAATTTCTAAATATATGTAGTTTAGCAAAACACCTTTTAAATCATCAATGAGGCCACGAGATGCACGGTTCTTCCTTATCTGTGCAAATAATTATTATAATTATATATAATATATAAAAAATAACAAACCTTGGCAGACTTGGCCTGTATTTATAAAATAATTTGGTAATATAAAGATCGATGTTTTGTATGCAATTAAGCACCGATAATTTCTTGCACAAAAATGAAAAATGCCTCATACTGATAAAATGAAATTGTCATCAGTATTATTGGCTCACATGTACCGCGCACGTTTGATTGATTTTCCAATATTTGATTATGGAGGCATTTCAAATTATCGAGTAATGTTTGGTACAATCCCAATAGTGTATAAATGTATATTAACATTTTATTTATCTGTTTAGTATTGATTTATATTATTGAAAAGGCTTAAAGTTTCTCCCTCGAATATACCACAAAGTTCTAAGATTTAGGACCTTTAGAATAATCCGGTGTATTTTAAACTGAACTTTCTCGTCACAAGATTCTAAATTGTAAATAAATATATGCTTTAAAGTTGTTCTTTTCCTATGAATTTTAACAAATTCGTTTTTCCACACATAACTTATTTTCCACGTAGCAATTTAGTATTTCCAATAATATATCCGCTGTGAACCTACTTTTCGAAGTTTTTTTTTAATTTGAAGCGTAGTAATTCTGCAGATAAGAATATAAATTTATACTATCCGAGATACAGTACAAAGTTAGTCACGAATGTTGTGCTCTCTCAATAGAAAAAAAGGAGAGAGAAAATTGGAAAAAGACAGAGTGATGATCTATCTGTCTGTCTATTTGACATTTCGGATCATTTTTGACATTGTCGGGAATAATTCGTATGGAGCAGCTTAAGCGATTTTAATTAAACTTTAACTGAAAAATAAAGAAGTTTGTATGGAAATATTTAGGGTGCATTTTATTGATTTTCTGAGACGGAGCTGATGGTGATCAGTCGACTTTGACCGGTTTCTGGAAAATTCAATGCCAAAATATTTGGAAAAACAGATTCTTTTATGATTTGTACATTAAGCCTCAACATTAGGTCCACATCGTCAACATTATCATTGTCACCATTACAAAATATTCCGTCGTGAACTACGTGTTCATCCTCACTTGAACTTGTCCTTGAGTATTGTAATTCAGTCAGCCAATCATAGTGATTTAAAATCAATTTCAACATTTTCTGTACGTTTTTACAAACTGAAGATCGAGAGTACTAGATGTCAAACCCCACGGGATCAGTCAAACTATTCAAAATATTGAAATGATGCGATAGCAAAACTTATTTAAATTAATGAGGGTGGATCCGATTACAGCGGCTCTGAACAAGGGAGACCGCTCAGCATAACCTCTTCAGGGTATACTCTGCTGATCAAAGGATCCTACGCCTCTAGGTATACCTAGAGCTAGTGAGGTTATGCTAGGATCAAGGATGGAAGGTTAGAGAAATCTAAATGATGCTATAGGAAATTTATTTGATGTAAATAGCTTTTCTCAAAGCTTTATAGTGACCCCATCGACTTAATTCGTTCGTATTATACATGTATACACGATCATTCAAAATTTTATGTTTTTTCTCTTGATTAGAGATCAATTGGTTTACTAATATTTTATATAGCCTATAATCTGCGCAATCACGTTCTCACTATATACTAATTTTCCATAAGATCGGTAAATCGGTTCTTGAGTTACAACAGGATATACAAACAAATATATTCAAAATGGTCAAATTGATGTCAGTAAGTCATACAAAGAATATTATTCATGAATTTTGTCAAAACCGACACAGAGACACCAAAGATTTATATATAGCAATCCTATAAGTTTTTTGTTGACAGGTATGATGATAAAATATAGCTAAAAAAGTGGTGAACTATATAATAATATAGTTAAATGGAATGAAACGTAGACCCACATTATTTAATGTGTTCGACTCGTTGGTTAACGAATCCGTATCGACTGGAATGTCATTATCTAATTTTAACGTGGAGAGCTTAAATATAAAGTGGACAAAGGGAGATTAGATTCTGTGCCATTCTGCCATTTCATAAAATGAACATACTAGTGAAAATTAAACGAGATAGTTCTCACAAAATTAGGTTAGACGATTAACTCTTATGACTTCTATTAAACCGCGTTTGCGTCATACTGAGAAACATTCTGTATGAATGAAATATTGTACATAAGAGAAGATAATTTATTTTAGGTCACAGTTGCGTTGCAGATAAATCACGGTCTTTAAACTTAAGTAGTCTTCTATAGTAACAAATTACTCAAAGAAAAAGCTTTATAACTTAATGTAAAGCAGCGTAACCAGTTAGTACCTACCTGGTTAATCGAGATTCGCTCAGATTTTGGTTACTTGAAATTGTAAAAACATTTTTTTTATACGAATGAAAATTTATTTTCTGTAAGAAAATATAATTTACCTCCAAACAATCACCTATTTTATTATTTTGCTTAGAGGGGGCTTGAAAAATGTATTTTAAATCTTGTTTTTGAAGAATTTTTCTTAGATAAGTACGTTACATATGTAATTTACTATTTTTTTTTAATTTCATTAACACATACAAATTACCATCCATAATTACTTTGACTTACTAGCTATATTCTAGTTCCTAGAAACCTCCAATTTTTTTAAACTTCGTGTCTACAGTCTCAATTGTCTCCAAATGAGATTGCTGTGAGACACGGGCAGTTATTTATGATTTTTTAATCACACTCCAGTGAACAATAATACACAAAATTATCCTGTTGAATTAGTTTTTGCACAAGTTCTCATTTTTTGTTTATTATAATAAGAAAGCAAACGTGCTGCCAGGTCACCATGGTACTTACTACTTGTCACTATCGCCCATAGACATTAACGACACTAGGAGGCTTTTTCAAGGTCCCCATATCATAACACCGTGGGAATATCGCCGAAGGTAGTTCATTCAACAATTTAAGCGTACGTGGCAGGAATTGTCGTAATAACCTTACCGTAGACTAGTGCGTAGTATCGAAGGATGTGTGTGGAATTAGGTATTGCGGCATTTGAAACGGTCATGGAAACTCGCTGCCAGTCGAACAGTTTTTCAGAGCATTCCCTATTATAGAAACGGAACACACAAATGCAGAATAGACATATAGAGCTCATGTCATAGAGAGCTCATAGCCCCTTCGTAGTTTAAGCGATTCTAAGCCGCCGTGAATTATCGACCAGATGAATTACTCGTGTTTGGATTCGCACAAAGATCGAAACAGTAATTCATATGTGGTCGGACTTATGCTTCATAAAGCAACAACCGATGCTGCGAATAAAAGTATCGCTTTGATCTAGAGAGCACAAGAAATGTCGTTGAGATTAATTTGGCCGTGTTCTCCAGGTGCTTACTAAACTGGACTTCTTCAAAATGTCGACACCTAAGATCAGAAACCTCTTAGAGATCTTCAGGGACCTTATAGAAACTTTGGTACCACAATAAATTATGATTACTTAGCAGTTAACGCGCAAACTTCAATTCAATTATTTGTGATAGTGATTAGTTGAGTTTGACTTTCAATCGTTTAAGCCAAACGTAGGCCTAAAATGCCCTTCTTAAACTAATTACTACAGTGCTTAAAAAGCTCGAGCTATTGCTGGTGGCCGCAGGCAGTTATAATCAGATCTGAGTGCCGACATTAAGTCGGGGACATTTGTACTCTTATTTATTTTAGCAGTGAGTTGACTCGAGGTTTAAGATTAAATTTCATAACGACTGCGTAAAGAGTTCTAAATATTGGCTGTTTTTAAAGTTAAAAAAAAATATTTTATATATAATATTTAATATACATAGATAGAATGGGTACATGTAATTTTCTTTCGTTACTATTGACCTAACAGTTCGTTTAAAAATACAGCAATTCCAACTATATATGTATTTGCTACAAAAGATTGCGTTATAATTGACTAAAAGTTATTAAGATTGTAATCAACTTTGTTGTTTTGTTCGATACTATATTTTCAGACGAACGTGGTTAAATTCATTTACAGTTATGTTTTTATTCAGATGATGAATATGAATCGCAATTAATGCTTTAATTATTATACTAGACATTAAAATTATGGCAGTAACTTAGTAAGATAGTAAAGAAACGTAATATTCGATTTTGGGACATCAACAATGCCAGCAAATGTTGTTTAGTTTAAAGGAAATTAATATAGTAATCCACTCCACTGGGTGCTGACTCAGAGTTTGCCAGCTTCCATTTACTAATGAAAAATGTTTTAGGTACGATTATTTGGTTTTTCTCCAAACCGCAAGGTTTCCCAAAGGATGTTATAATATCCGTATCACTAATGCATCATCTACGTGGCAAGGAAAGTTTTTGCGTTTGAAATCATAGTAATTGCTAGCTAGTATTTAGCTTTGAGTTAAAAGGGAAAGTTAAAATAGGACAGTTTTACATTAATAATGTAATGAATAAAAAAATAAGAAAAGTTACTCAAACTACGTCAAACGCATTATGGTGTTTTTTACTATTCCGCGATGAAATAAGCCCGCTTAATAATATTGATATGTCCGCCGATCTAGCACTGCTACTACAGAATTAAAAATAATTTGTTAAATAAGTTAAAAAATGAATGAAAGGAGAATGAGAAATTAAATTTTTGTGCAGCTTTTACTATGTTGTAAGTAATTCATTGTAGAAATAATTTAATGTTCATTGGAATTAACTGGCTGTTTCTGTAGTAACAAAAAATCTGTAGTAAAAAATAAACTACCAATATAATAGAAGTACCCCGCTGATAGAGGCGATGCGTAAACCCCATATGTTGAAGGACTAATAATTGACCAGAATATTATGACCAGGACTGCAATAATTTTACTATACTATAAGTGATTCAGAATGACAAATTGATAGTATTAAATACTTTTCGGTGAGGGAAGTTCTAAAAAAAAGTTTTATATTAAGACGTTACTGACGTGAAAAGTGAAAGTTTCAGTAATGTAACGCAATAAAAAAAGCAAAAAAAAAAAAATACAGCAAAGAAAATTTAGACTGCCATTATATGATATGCTTATTATTATAATGACAGTATTAACACACTGTCAACAGTTTTCACTGTCCGAATTATGAAATGAATACCATTTCAGATATTCCGTGACAATCCAGCTATAGCCTAATTGTTTGAAAACCGGTTTGCAACACGCGGCTGTGGGATCCATTCCTGCAAGCATATTTTAGTTTTTTAGGTACGCATACGTACTCCCGAGAAGGAAAACAATATGAAAGAATAATACTAGTTAATCTTTCTATAACACGGATTTCTGGAACAATATCAACAATAACAACAATAGCGTAATCTTCCATTCGCCATCGCTCTCTCTATAGGAGTTTACGAAAGTCCAGGTACTCGAGGGACTAACCTGATACTAAGAGTTTCCATGGAAGCGAGTAGCCCTCAGTTGAACGAGTTTGAAGAGGCGGGATCCCCTCAGTAACCCATGTGAATTGTTGTCGGCAACATCGATTATCACCAGCACCAGATGGACCAAATCTCGCAGAGTGAGAGGTTCTACTGCATTTACAAGAACCCCTTAGACCAAGACACCTTGAAGCCAACGAGCTATGAGATTGATGACTATCCTCCATCGGTCCAACAAAACTGTCAGCTCGGCTCGACTACATGGGACAATAGAAATTATGCGCGGCCGTTAACACACAAAGCCAGCACTAGGTTAATTCATATTTTCCGTCCTGCAGAGGTACTCTTTGAGAGTAGGGATATCGTTGGTGTACAGAAAATTACCATGGGCAACTGCCCTCTCACATATTCGAGTCTAGATAAAAGGCAATGGCCTCCATTTTGGCTAGTAATATTTTGATAATTCCTGTCGTAATCTGAATGTACATGGACGGAAGTGATCGCCTATCATTACGTGAGCCGGCTGTTTAACGCAAAAAAAAAAGTTCTTATATCTATTCCAAATATTTGTGTTGTGAGAACTTCCATCCATTAACGAATTTGTTGAAGGTATTCTAATTATAATTCTAAGGTATATTCAGATTAAGATATTTGCAAAGAATATAATATTTTCATTAGTAAATATACCTATAAAAAAGTGTATAGTAAATGTATGAACAGATACATAACGAAAGTTGATAGATTTCAAATGTAACACGTAATATTGTTCTACTTCAACGATAGGGAATTCATAATAATTACCAATGGGGTGTTAAGCTACGGACCTACATAATATTATTATCGCTTGATACAAATTCATCACTTGAATAATTAACGAGTTTCAGGTACAACGTGATGGCTAAGAAAACTTCTAATAATTATTATTCGTGCTTCGTTCACGAGATAAACATCAACAAGATTGTAACCAAGTATCAGAGAGAACTTGTTATATATCTACTAGCAGTAGCCGAAAATATAACTAAAAGTTAAACTACGCTATCTCGTGAACAAATGCCTACACTGATTGGTCCCGGAACAAGAAGCGGCAAGAAATTCCCAAGTAGTTTTTCACCTACTCACATTTACAGAAAGAACTGACTACTTATATGGCTGTATATTAAACTCATGTCCAACTAGTCCTATCTTCAAAGTAATCATAATTTTTTTTATTTATAAGATTTTTATTTATAGGATTGCTTTATACGTGAATTTTTGATTTACAGTATGGCATTTCTGTCAATCGTAACGGAATTTTATTACATTTTTTACGCATCTACCCATGAAAGAGTCACCAGTTTTGTTTAGTCTGAAATTTGCTAGAATCAGTTTAGCCTTATTCCGAGTATTAATGTTCTGAACTCTTAAGAAATCTATCAGAGTATTTTCAAAGTAGATACATAATATTATCCAAAATGTATTGTGACACAACAGTCAATGTTTTGATTTCTGTAAATATTAGGTTGGGGAGAAAGTCTTGTCGCATATTTTATGAAAATTCAAAACATTTTTTAATAAAGTGATTTTTTAATTTAACTAAAGTATATAAGTACCATTTTATTCGATAACCTTTTGCCACCTTGTGGGTAGGGACATCATCCCATTGCTATAGAAATTCTGGGGTTTCTGATCAAAAAACTGCGTCAAGTAGTTTTAGCAGTCCTTACGTCATGTTAACCTGACACTGCCTAAAGAATTCTGAAGAGACCGAAACAGGTGGAAATCTGAAGGTGACAAGGTCCGGGCTATATGGTGAATGCATCATCATCTCCCAGCGAAAGTCTCTTAGTTTTTGCTGAGTCGCCAAAGATGTGTGAGGTCTAGTGTTATCATGATGAAAAGTCACACCCCTTCTATTGACTGATTCTGGCCGCTTTCGCTCAACTTCTTGCTTTAGTCTTATCAGTTGTTCGCAGTAGAGTTCAGAATCGATGGTCCTACCTGGCGGTAACAGCTCGTAATGAATGATGCCCTTCCAATCCCAACGTACACACGGCATCACCTTGTTGCGAGTTAACCCGAGTTTCGCCACAGTCTGTGAAGCCTGACCGGCCTTTGAACACGACCTTTTTCCCACGTTCTTGTCGTACGTGATCCACTTTTCATCACCAGTTATCAGCTTCTTCAAAAAAGGGTCGGTTTCATTACGTTGTAATAAATAATCGCAAATGAGGACACGGTTCATGAGGTTTCTTTCAGTGAGTTCGTGTGGCACCCAAATATCGAGCTTTTTTATGTATCCAGCTTTACCCAAATGCGTCAAAACTGTTTTGTGATCAATTTCCGGTTCTTCAGCTACGTCGTAACTATTGATATGCCGATCTTGCTCCACTTTTTCAAAAACAGCATCCATTTTATCCGTAACAGGGCGACCAGAACGACGTGCAACTTTGACATAAAAATTTCCGGATTGAAAACGCTTAAACCAATTTTGTGCTACTCTTACAGACACTGCACTAGGTCCATAAACATCACAAATTTTTTTCGCGACCTGCGTTGAATTTTTGCCTTTTTTGTAGTAAAATATTAAAACGTACCGAATTTCTTCATTATACTCACTCATCTTGGCAGTAAGCAAAATAAATGAAAATCAAACATTTTCCAAATTTGAATTTGAAATTATGTTCCGTAAAATTCAAACTTTTTAATTATACCAAAACCGGCCAGATGCAAATGCAAAGAGATTAACAAGAGTCAAAGAGATTTTGTTATAGGTTCATACATACTAAAATGCGAAAATACTTTCTCCCCAACCTATTATATGACTAAGCAAGTCCCTAAGCTCAAGATTGTAAACAGTACGTACTGTTCTTTTTTTTGATATAAAAATTAACTCAATATTATCAGCTGAACCCAACACCAATAGACTTTAGGATATCATACGGTTAAAGACGCAAAAATAAACCAATTTTGCTTTTTCTACGTTACTTAAGAGCCTCACTTTTTTAACAGCGTGAGCATCGTAAATAAGTTTCTCTGACAACGTTTCAATTTTGGAACTCCATTGTAATTGTATCTATAATAATGCCAAGAAATGTGGTTGAATTTACTAGTTAAAATACTTCTGACTTAAGATGAGGTTTGATCATAAAAACCGAGACGAAAGGGAAAGATTATATAACTTGATCTCCGGAAGGTAATGCTCTTATATATAAATACTAAAATAAAACTACAACGTTTCTTTATAGACTACAATCAGACCCTCTAATACTATCAGGTTATATGAAGCATGGAAAAACAGATCGGTTGAATTTATTACATGGGATAAGGCTACATAAAGTTGACCGTGTGAGAAGTAGGGTACTGTAATTTCTACAACAGAAGTATGGAATATCTGGCCTTGCGTTTTATCAATAGTCATAGCAAACCAAACATTGATCGGAAAATGTACACATTAAAATGAAAGGGAAAATTTTAGGTAGATATAAGGGAAATTCTAGCAGTCTCGTACTATATCCTGTTAATATTTTCATTATAATAAAGTTTTGTTGTAATTTTGCTACACATAATCGAGTGCCGTAGCATAAGTGGAAAGGCACAATCTCTGCAACAAAATTATTAGCTCACCGGTATTGACAAATATTTTATAAACAAATGGCGTTAACGAATACATAAATTCTTTAATATCATAAGTTTTGGTCAACTCGGTTTATTATCGTATATTCTGTAATTTGACCATCAACACTCGTTGAAATGCAGGAGATAATAAATGACACCGGATTGTTTTAGGTGCTAAATAAGTTTGTTCGCATAGTTAAAAATTCTAACGACTTAATGTCTTAATATCTTCTCAAGTTTTCTTTAAGCGACCTTCGCTAATTTTTACCAATTATTCTGAAAACTCTTGAACATGACACAAGCACAACTATCAGTAATATTAGGCACAAACATCACGTTCGTACTGCGTCAAAACGTTATCTCAAATTGAAATTGTAATTGCTTGAATAGTTTTCAGGCAACAGTAAAGACAATCATCATGCAACATATCATTAATTTCAATTACGTGAGTAGTTCCGTAAGGATCCCGAAGTTTTTAGTTCATACATTTACTGATGTTACAAAATACTAACACTACATCAAATAAATATGACTAGCAGCACGAGCTGTCACTTTTGCTATCTTCCGCCAATGCATCATCCCAGTGTTTGTCCAATCCAATAAGCTCCGTGCACAGTTTTTAACGCAGTGAAAAAAAGATATAGGAACGTGGACTTGGATATGGTAAAAGGAAAATTAGTGGTAGCATTCCGTGTTGCTGGGAAATACTGTTTAAACACGTCTTATAATAAGATTATTTGCAAAGCAAAGGAAAACAGTTAACAACACTATTTAGTTTTTAGTTAGAAAATCAATGAATTACTTCATGTATTGTTATGATATTATGAACTTTAACTTTTCAAAATAGTTTCTGGCGGATAATATTGACGATACAAAACCATTTTGCTTGGTATAGTTCACAATATATTATGACAGTATTCAGTATTTCATAAATTAATTGTTAACAATCAAATTGTGATACATAGGACTGGCTGATAGTCAAATGATCTACAGCTTCAATGAAACTTTCTCGTGTTTCTCGTGTTGATTAAAAGGCTCGCGTTGATAAAAAAGCTCGTAAATGTGATTCGTGAAATGTCTGATAAAGATTTATTATTCATACAAACTTTGTCGTGTTTTTCTATGGATTGTTAAGCGAAATTGAAATAACAAAGAATTTATATTAAAAAGTCTATCATATCAAACTTTCCTCTCTTTGCTTCAGAAAAGCAACGCCTTACGCTTAGAAATATCACCTGCTTTGTATTGGAGTGGGTTTTTCTCGTTCTATGAATTAGAAATATATTAATTTATAACTTTTTTTATTTATGAACGGATTACAATGAAACCAACTTTAAATATTAAGTGTAGCTTCGTTATACATTAGTGAAAACCATAAGGAAATCAGTTAAGCCATTTCTGAGATTGACGCGAACAAACGCACAATTAAAGAGACCAAAATTCTAAAAATTTTTGTTTTGGGTTCTATTGCGCTAATAAAGGTCCCTAATAATAGTTTTCCTAATATATCCTTCTTGTACAGAAAGCGATCAGTTAGAATTTTATTAAATAGATAGATACAAGAGCAACGGTCAAGCCGCTTATCACATATACGAGCATAATTAGACACATATTGTTATGTATCTTATTGAGTTTAATAACTAAGGGGGTAGTTGATTATTGCGTGACGCACCGTTAAAGGGAAAATTTACTTTATACTGAGCACTCGTACTACGGGGCATGTTATGGCTGAAAGCCTTCGCATGTTATAAAAAAAATATGAATATTTTTCAAAACGAGCATACAGGCGTTTTCATATATTTTACTTCTTAATTTGTAGTCGAATACGCACTATTATAATTGCATAATTAATTATATTGCACTATTAAAAGTAATAGATGTGACATTCCATTAATCTTAGATTAGTATTATCAGACAAGATAATAAAAGTAGCTTCTTATCAAATTTACTTGAATTAATTGATTATTGTATCTTTTAA
This sequence comes from Megathymus violae, assembly GCA_003671415.1. Lineage (NCBI taxonomy): Eukaryota > Metazoa > Arthropoda > Insecta > Lepidoptera > Hesperiidae > Megathymus > Megathymus violae. The sequence continues at coordinate 9,669,442 of PDGT01000004.1, read as the reverse complement.
AACGACTTCAGCATATAATTCGCACATTTCTTTTTGAAGAATTACAAGTCAATTTTTAACTGTAATCCATAAAATGGAACAAGTAAAAAAGTATACATTTATTTTCTGCGGTCATATCGTTATGATGTAAACCATGACAACTGACGAAACACAGACTGTTGAGACAAATCAAGAATAGTTTTGTTTTTTGCTACTTGGTGGTTTTTGACCATAGTGTGCCGTGTTTTTTACATCCCATAAAAAATACGAAATAATTTTAAAATATGGTTGGCATGTTTTCTTTGCATAAAGTATTTTTAAAATTTTAGAGGAAAATAATAGCCAGCTTCTCTCGTTATGTTAACTCTTATAGTCATAAAACCATGACTAGTGAGACAATATCAGCCATCAAAATTCATGAAAACTTATCTCTTTTGTTCTTTTTATTCCAGTCAGCCAAACTGCTTCTTTCCTCCCGGAGACTTTCCTTAAAACGGGCGTGGCTGTGTTTTCAGTAGCAAGTTATTTCTACTTCCTATTTTACATATTCAACACTCGACATTATTTTAGCCACGTATTACGAAATTTAAAAAAGAAATTTGGTTACCAAAAATAAGTTGAATATTTTCTGGGCAAAAGGTAATTTTCGTCGTATAGTAGAAAACCATTTATTTATTTACGCTCATTTACCGAAAAGCTTTATTAAATGTAATTTATATATTTGAAACACTAACATGAACTATAGGTATTGGCGACATGCATTAAATAAAACAAACACTCCACTTATATCTCTTGGAATGTAACTATCTTCAAGCTTCTTTTTATGCAGTGGAAGGCGGCTGAGAAAATTTTAATGGATAGGGATCCCGTATACACTATATTTACCTTGAGAGGCCGAGTGTAAATTGATAAAGTAATAGTTGCCTTTTATAATAGCCTACAACTAAGTATACCATCCTTCAACAAGATGACAAATCAAATATTCTGGCTCTCCATATACACATACATATAAACATGTGATTCTGATCAGAATATCGGCCTATGTGCACAATACATTTTTTAATATTAATTCTACACCCCTTAATATTTTACTTGTTACTTTTTTAAATTATACAAGATTAGATTTATGGTATGGATATGATGAAACTGCCTTTTACTGATGTTAACGTTCCGATAAACTAGGTTCGTTTGTCGACGAAATTCTCTAGTACCAAACAAATACCTATCTGGATTTCATTAAACGATAAGCCACAGATAAAACAACATTCGATATTCAAATACGCGATACGCTCCATCCGACACTGAGCACAGATGATATCGGTTTTCAATTTATGCAGGATGTGAGTAGCGTAGGTCTGTGCAAGTCACACGTCACAGCAAAGAGATAAGGAAGTCTTTAGAATAAGCCAGCAATACCGTCCACGAATGCTCACAACGAATTGAAAAAATTGCTTATTCACAGAAAAGTATGTAAACCTGTTGAATCAAAAGGTTCGACCGCCAAGTGTATGGGAATACTTTTTTTAATATACATTTCGGATAATGCTTAGGTACCTAAGGAATTTTGTATAGCAGGGTATGATATAGTTTTTCGAACTTAGCTCATCCTACTTGGATCTGACGATTAAAGTTTAAATGACACGTATAAGGACTTCTCTACAAAATTGAGAGCGGCGTGGTCAACAACAACAGATAGGTACATACTTCTGCAACATGAAAATTTAACACGACTTTCATCTCATCCATGCTTATATTATAGCCTACCTATTATAATACTCTATTCTAATCTCTGAACATAGTATTAAATTTCTCCAGGGATACTATTATTTGTAATAGGATGGCTTTGTCATCAGTATAACGTGCCCGCATGCTACGAACGTTTTAATTCATCAGCTTAAATGCGTTTTCCAACATGGTCTTGATTTACGAATACGATATACCTATTTGTATTCATTGTAAGTAAATTATGTCCTAAACATGTAATGAATTTTGAAATACGATTGTTATTCCAATTCATTCATTCATGAACGGCAGCTATGTTTCTTTACTTTATTCAGGTTCATCTATGTAGATAACCTATTTAGCTTGTAACCACATACTGTGAAATATAATTTCTCACATCAAAACACTCCCAATTCAAAAATTTGCGGATGAGTTAATTTTGTATAATTTTCTATTTGAAATCTAAGTTCAGAATTCAGTTTAAGAAACAATATTATGATAAAAATAGTATTGCGTCTCGAAGCGATTCCTTAAATTTATTTCGGAAACTAATAAAAAAAATTGTTAATAGAACCTATGATTATATATATATTTAATGAAAAACAAAGATTACTAAGAATTGTTATGCAAAATAAAATCTTTCTATGTAAAAATGGTAAAAACCATATTTTTTCATACTTGAATTCAATTCAAAGTTACCCAAAATTGAGTGAGTGAGAAAGCTTTTAAAATTTAAACTACACTTAAAGCGCCATAATTATAGGAAGAAGGTAATTATAGTGAGAAGAGTTATGTGATATATAATATTCATTAGCATAAATAGAGGTTTTTTATGGATTTAAATAAATATGTCAAATGATAATAACACGAGAATAAGAAAATAATGTTTTTATACAGTTTAAAAAACATTGAAGTATATTATATTAAATAAAACTTAATTCATCCAATATATTTTAGTTCTTCTATTGGTCTAATATTTTTTTCGGCTTTCAAAATTACGTCTCTAATCTAGATGATTCGTAAAATATTGCCACTGAAACATTATCTGACACTGCTGTCAATTTGTCACTTTCATTATTGTCATTGTCGTTCGAGATTAAGACATTATACATCACAGAAATAAATAATTTATCATACGTCATTCCTTGCTTAAAAAGTATGTAACAAATAATATTAAAATTAACACATTAGTGTCACGATAGTTTTTGTAATATTTTGTCTATAACCTTATATAATCCTTGTGGAAAATTGACAAAATATTCACAAAGATATACAAACATTTATCATCTAAAACTCACTTTTCATACGAGTAGAAGTGGTCTGTTGATTAGATAATAATAGACCCTACAGTAACAAAAATACCCATATAAGCAAAATATTATATTTGTCAAACTGACTATTCAGGAGAATCAACCTCAAAACTTTAGTATCCTGAAAACTAATTCGCGTTTAAAAAAATATCATTTGTTGCACTGACACAACTTTTGCTTATCGCTAACTGAATGTTCATTTTTCAGAAGGTCCCAAAAGAAGTATAAATAAATAACTTCAGTTATATGATAAGAATCGACAAAAGAATAAAGCAAAATTTTATTAATTTTGTATTGTTAAGTTGGTCATACTAATAATATTTTTCAGTTATATCAACCACATCGGCGTCCGTTATCCTAATTCACGTAATATAATTATGTATTTCAAAGACATTTGACTTCGTATTCAAAAGAAACGAGTTTTAATTTTAAGTAGTCGAACCCTTACCTGCCGTCTTAAGATCAAGGATTTCTTTTTGAGGGCTGTCGGCAACCGTCTTTGAATATCAACCCGTGATTATTCATAATATTAATGAATATTGATGGGACATGACATCTGAATGAAATTTATTGAGATAATTCAGTGTAGAAAAAGGTAAAATTCATTTCATATTATCGATGTTTACCATCTTCGGTCTTGTGATTTTTGATTATAAGAAAGAAATCATCAGCACAACCAATAACTATTCCACTGCAGAGTCGAATCTCAACTAAGAATCACGCTCGTCGAGTATGAAATGGGCACCTTAGAGATTTATTAGGTACTTCTCACAATATTTTCTTAAAGCAAGCGACAATTAATTTCTATAAAACACATATTTGTATCTGAGTCCCTTATGCGGGAGAAAGATATTATTAGAATTGTTAGGTGTCCATTATATTTCAGTATAAAAAATGAAAGTCATTTGCGAGTTCTATTGAACCAACTGCGTAGTTCTATGGCAGAAAAGTTAACAAGCGTTTAAGCATCGTGGCTTAATTGCTGCTAACATAAAATAGAGTTATATTTCGAATTCAAAAAACTTTTCACACTCGCAATTTTATCAAAGGATGAAATTTTTGAAACGAGCGCACGATATTACCATGCAACGCTTATTCAAAGTGGCGTATAGAGATTTAATTTAAATATGGCAAAGAAAAATGAGTATATTATATTAAACTCCAAATAAATACAAATCTGAGGGTATTGTAGAGGTCATTAACTTAGTCTAAAATACAAAGACAATTTTGTCGACCGTGCCTGTCCAGAAAAGATTCAGGTTCGATCCCCACAGTAATTTTTGTGTCATCGAACTAACCTGAGTCTCCTGGATAGTTCGTCACCGAGCACAATAAAGAAAACTAACGTTTGTATCATATCTAAAGTTACCTACAGTTCTTAGTTATGGTACCGAGAAGGGTTATTAAAAAGAGTTCTTATGTTTTTACATACATCGTTTGATTTAACTTACAAGTACATGTATTAATAAGAGATTATTAAACTTTAACTGTCCGTAATCACTCGGAGAGATGAAATGGGATAAATGAAATGATACTTCGGTTATGCGGATTTACCCTGTAAAGTTCCACGCGGCTTTGATTGATGTCGATTCAATTTCACGGTGACTTGTTTGCGTACGCTCACCTCTATGCAAATCCGATCCAAAGCTTACTGTGAAAGTGCTAGTTCAAAAATAATATAATGCGTATTAAAGGTACCTGGTGCAGTTTTTGGACACTGAGACTAACCATATCATGCCAGCGGAACTCGAGCACCACGCTAGGGTTCTTTAACTAGTTGGATAATAATCCATTTTAGATTCGTTGTCAAATGTTTATAAAATATTTGGGTTGTGATATCGAAAAGTGGAATAAACCACTTTCTTCCCTTTCTTCTTGTTGGCCATTTTTGGTTTAACATTAGGTCCCAAATTGTAGCAAACGTTACGAAATGTTTTCATACCCTCCCGAAGGAGCGTCCGCTTAGGAGTTAACACAGAAGGTGTTGTCGGATGGGGAGATTATGTGACATCTTAAAGATGCCACTAAGTGTTGAGAATAGAGTTTTGACTACGGGCTGCCAGTCGGCAGTCCAAGTCAGACGAGAGCTGGTCAGGGGGATCTGCGAGGGCGTTCCTCGGCCGCCCTACTTGATGACCTCTAAGAGGAGGAGTGATGTAATCCGCTGCCTCTCTAATTAGGGGATGGAGTGTTCCTCCGAGGACTTGAAAAAGGTAGTAAAATAGCCTTTGAAGGCTTGTTGGATTGTGGGGAGTTCTAGATCATTGTGTAGGTCGGCGTTCATTATGCTCCAGTGGGCGTTGGTTGCTACAGAAGAGGTTTTGGACTATTTGGATTGAGTAGAGGACATTGAGATTCGCGTGTGCGAACACAGGGGCGGCGTATGACAGCGAATAATGAGACTTGCACATCATTGTTGGGGATGGATATATCGTTAACGAACTATATAAATAGCAAGGGAGCGAGCACAGAGCCCTGTGGAACCCCAGCCACTAGCGGGCGTGGGAAAGAGAGGACTCCTTCGTGTTTGAAACGAAAGGAGCGATCTTGGAGGTAGGAAGCCACTATGCGGACTATGCGATCTGGAAGGCCTAGGTGATGGAGTTTGTAGATTAGTCCTCCATGCCAAATTTTGTCGAAAGGTTGGCGACGTCAAAGGAGACAGCGACTATCTTCTTACATTTTGGATAAAAATTGCTTAGGATATACTCCACTATGCGGTGGACTTATTGGGGACAAGAATGCTTTGCACGAAAGCCGAACTGTTGTGGATGATCGTCTGTTGGAAAGAGAAGCTTTCTCAACCGAGATTGAATGACTTTTTCGAATACTTTCCCCATAGGCTTGAGGAGGCTGATGGGGTTGTGGTTGGACGGTATATTAAGTGGTTTCCCGGGTTTGGGAATTTCTATTACGATTGCTTCTTTCCAAGAGGATGGGAAGAAGCAGTGATGCAAGCAAGCATTAAAAATGAGAACTAAGAGGGAAAGAACCTGCTTGGGGAAATGTTTGAGCGAGACGTTAGAAATACCGTCGGCTCCTGGGGCTTTGCGAGGTTTCAATGTATGGACGATTGTTTGAATTTCGTCAACGGAGACTACAATGGGATCAGCGGTGATAGGGAGTGAGTTGTTTTGACGGACCTCACCCTCCACCGATTCTATATGAGAGAGGGCGCACGGTTGAGCACTGGGTGAGCATTGAGAGGCAATGTTATCGGCAAAGCATTCGGTTTTATCAGCGTCTTCGAAGGCGATACTGTCATCGGGACGAGATAGAGGCGCGGTGTGGGGTTTGGCGCTTACTCGGAAGGCTCTCGCCACCTAATAGAACGCTTGATGAGAGTGAGTGATTCCATCCATGAGGGAGTCCCAATTGGAGTCCCAATTGGAGTCCCAATTGGAGTCCTCACTTCAGCAAGACGTGTTCGAACTCGACGCTAGAGTGCGTTAGCTTGCTTTCTATATGTTGGAGTAGGGTAGAGTGCGACCCTTCTAAGGGCTGCATTCTTGGCTTTGATGAGATTCCTGACATCGAGTGGTAGTTTTCGGTTAGGCACCTCGACTACACGCTCGTTGTCGTGGAGAGATGACTGGACTAGATGAGTCAGGGAGTTGACCGCTGTGTCTATCTTTTTCGTGCTAACGAAGTAGTCGAAGCAGATAGCGAGAGGTGAATCGGGGATATCAAGCCCTATGATGAGCGATTTTCTATAGCCTTCCCAGTTGGTGAAGGTTTTAGAAGAGGTGGACGGTTCAGTGGCATAAGGCCCGAATTTAAGAGAGACCGGACGGTGGTCCGAGCCTAAGTCATCAAGAATTTCGATCGCCATTAGGTTAAAGGCGATTCCTTTGACTAGGGCGAGATCGATAATGTCGGGGGAGTGATCTGTTTGATCCGGATAGTGAGTTAGTGAGTAGGGAGGGAGAACAGAGGACATCGACGTCCCGTGTCTCTATGTATTGATGGAGCTTGATGCCATTACTATTGGTCGATAGGCACTTCCACTCGGTGTATTTGGAGTTGAGATCTCCAAATAGGATAACAGAGACTCCGAGTGAGAGGAGGGCCTCTTAGTCGGAGTTCAAGAGAGGAACTTTCGGTGGGTTGTAGACTGAGGCTATGATCAGGGACGGATTTCCTGTCATACCCAGCTTACAAACTGTGGCTTCCATGTTGGTGAGTGCAGGAGTCTCAATAGGGGAACAGTGGAGTGGCCTCTTATAGTAAATGGCAGTGCCACTGCCGGAACGGCCGTCGGCTCTGTCGTTACGTATAAGAGTGTACGAGGAGATTGATATGCCCCTTGAGAAGGTGGGCTTTAAAAAGGTTTCTTGAACTAGCAATAAGTCGATAACATTATTGCGAACGAATGCCTTTAACAAGTTTGCTGCCGGCTAAAATTCCTGGTGTAATGCGTATGGCCAAAACATTTTAAAGGCTGTTTCAGGCTATAATATTGCCAGATATAATAAAATTATCATGAAACTATAAATAATAATAGTATTTTGTATGGAATTGATAAATAAATTAAAGTCCGCATATTGATTAAAGTCCGTATATAGGGATTGAAATTTTCAATCCCTGTGCCAGCCCCGCATATGTGCGGAGCTATCTATTTTAGTTTATATTAATGTTTATTCAAGTAACAATCACATATTGCTATATTTTTAATTATCAAAGTATAATAGATACACAGCACTTATATTTTCATATTTGTAAAACTAAGAATTCTTTCAACTTACTGTATATTTCACTTTGGCATACAAGAGATCAAATTTCAAGTTTGAATCTTACATAAATTTAGCACGAAAATCAACATTTTTAATTAAAAATTCACATAATACATTCAGTTATATGTCTCTAAATAAAAGAAATAACTATAGAAATTATCAAAAACTGAAAACAATAAAATTATTATGAATGATAAATATCAAAACAATCAAAGCACAGGCCCGGCTTGTTTCACACATTTGGCAATGCCAAATCGAATCTTTGCGTATATCTCTTCGATTCGGGCCCACAACAGATGTGCAGGTTTTCCCGGGTAGCAGTTTATTTATAACTGAGAGACGGTAAACATATAAGCTCATTTTTTCTTTTCCAGAATATTTGTTGTATATTTTATTCATCTTTGTATTAGTATTCTTCCTCATCCTCATCATCATCACAATCATCCAGAAAAAGTCATCATCACTATCGTCGATAGTGATGATGACATCACTATCGTCGTCAGCAAACAATTCATTTTCAATATCACTAACATTAAGTGGTAAATTGCAAGCAATTCTCTGCCTTTTAGGCCTCGAACACTCCCCACCGTCACTCACTTTTACGTCCAACTATACCCCACAAAAAAAATGTCCTAATCCAAAAACCAATACATGTACGATAATTTTATGTCCTTTGCGCGGGAGGCCAGATAACACGCAACGCTTTTTAACCAGTGCCGATCGCACACCGCACACGCACGACCGCAGATACGCGGAGCTGGCACCCCGCGCTCGCATATATCACATATGTGGGGTTGGCACAGAAGTTGTTAACTCGGGGATGTTGGTATGGAGACCGCGAGTGTTGAACGAGACGAGCGAGACGTCCTTGGGTTTGGTACGACCAGTGCTACGGGAAGGCGCACTGGGTGCTTGGGCCATTATAATGAAGTTAATAGATTGCTGTACTCAGTGAGCGCTAGGAGGCGCTGCTGAGGTGTGATGGATGCCCGGATCTTACGAGCCAGGATGGAGATTTCATTGATGTCGACGTTTTGGATGACGTCGTACACGGTTTTCATATCCTCGGCCAGAAAGGACTTGCCTTCTGGTTGCGTAGTGTGGGGAGTGTGAGATTCCGCTTGCTTTCGGTTACTCGGGATGGCCGGGGCAGGGCGGGGAGCATACACGGGAGCCGCAGAAGGGGCGGAGCGTCTCCAAGAGTTGAAGTGTCAGGTCTTGGCGGGGCTCTAGGCGTTCTCAGAGGAGGGAAGTTGACGTCGGTGACCGGCGATGGTCCCGATTAGGTGTTCCTCCATGGCTGTGTAGCGGTAGCCTTGGATGGGGCGGGGC
>PDGT01000004.1:9645086-9660355 GCA_003671415.1 Megathymus violae | reverse complement strand
CCGCGGTAGTTGGCCGGATAACCAGCTTGACCGCGGAGAACGCAAGCTGGTGGGGAGTCCGAGTCGCGTGTGTGGGTACACTCTTTAGTGCTGTGTGGTTCTAGGCACTTAATGCACCTGGGATTAGCGGAACAGTTTGCCGCTGCGTGGCCATAGAGCTGGCAGCGGTGGCACTGGCCGGGGTAGCCGCGTCTATGCAGGAGTTAGACTCGAATATAGGAGAGTCCACACACTGTGATATCTCCCCTGAAGATGAGCCGGGATTCGGGAGTATTGGGGAGGCCGAGGAGAAGTAGGGTTTGCCTTCTGGGGTCGCCTTGGCGACGCGTTTTGTGAGGCACTTGTTGTGCTTGGGCTCGACCAGTTGGAACCAGTTGGACGGGGTGATGGTGCCGTCATCGGACACCTCTTGGAACGAGCCATCGGATTCGATGGGCCTCTTCCGAGAAGAAATAGAGTTGGCGTCGGAGAATTCGAAGTCGTGGGCGGGGAGTCTGTCTGGGGCGCGAGGGCCCAAAGATGGGTGAGGATTGCCTTCTCATCGAGAGGCGTTTTCAGATAGGAGGACAGGGACTCAAGGATGCGTCCTAGCGAGAATAGACCTAGCTCGGATGGATTCATCTTAAGGGAGTCTGCCTGCCGACGGCAGGGAGCGGAGTAAAAAACCGAAAACGAACCAGGACAGAACGAGAACAGTGACTATCCCTAGCGGAAAATAGCCACTAACCTTCACCCTGGGAAGGCCCAGTGCAGTGGGATCGGGTCTGCCGGTTTCTCTCAGTCCGAGAGGACTGAGAAGCGCACCGGGTCAACGCTAGTTGGCTTCGTTGGCACCGTAAGGTATCTACCAACTCAAATCGCGATAATTCGGATACTTAGTTATTGCCAACACAATAAAAGAACTAAAAAGGCAACAAATAAGTCTCGGTCGAAAACGAGTATCGACGACACAGAAATATCAATCGAAATATAGAGGTGACTTACTCGAGAGTATGTCGGGCTGTTGCGAATCAGACCCACAACGGACAGAGGGTGTCCGTCCGCTGCGGGAGCAGAATCGGAACTGACTTACTCATCATCATTACTTCTGTATTATAATGTATCTAAGATAAATTACTATCAATATGAAGTTGAAAACATTATAATTTTTCCACATTAAAAAATAAGTAAATTTGTAATAAAGTTTTAATAATAGAATCATTAAGAGTATTCACTTTTTAGAGGAAAAAAAAAATAAAAATGTTCTCAATTATACACTACTATTTTTAATTATCAAATACATTTTACCCGGAAATATAAAATAAGCATAGAACTGTAAAAGCGCAGTCAGAAGTTTTGGTAACTTTAAACATTATTATTAAACTTTAAACGTTATTACAAGTTGCATTTTAAAAAAATCCTACATAAAATTATGGGCATAATAATTTATTAAAAACCACTTTAGCATTCTCTGATTAATAATGAGAGCGTATAATCCACAGCTCCGCTCGCCCCGTCTCAGTACCTTCGCTTGTCATGACATCACGAGAAATCAGCTGCAAATAACCCTGACTAACGCAGGGCTTGTTGAAGATAACAGTGACAAACCTAAATGTTTTCAGTATTCACATGAGTCAACTTCATTTGCCTGGTTATTCATTTGACGGCCGAATCCTGCAGCTTCTCGTTTTATTCTCGATAAACCATGGATAAGAGGATTTTTTCAAAAAGGTGTCATGCTTATCAACACGGCACGTGAAACATTTGAAGCCAGATTGTTTCTTGGCATGAGGCGTAAGATCTGTTATTGGAGAAAATATAGTGGTCTCTTCAAGTTTGTCTTCGATTTCGTACATGCGGATGTTGCATAATTTTTCTAACTTTTCGAGATTGTTGACAAGTTCCTGATTCATGTTTGATAATATTATAGAACAGTGTTGTAGCGTGTGAAGTAGAAAAATGATAAATATGGCGAGTGAGAATCTCTAGGGCAATTTAAACCTATGTACGAAATGATCTTAAATATTTGAATTTTAAAAAAGACTTGTAGCTTTCTAAGTGAAAGTGTCTACTGATGATATTGTATTGACCGTATAAATTGTATAAATATTGTTTCAATCAATTTGTAGTGTATCAATCTACTTGTTTGCTCCTTTTCGATGTAATGTTTCAAATTAAAATTTAAGTGTATTACTTCGTCACAATTATTTCGTCTACTAGTAGCAGTATATATTAACTAAGGTCGAATTTCCCATTTGATAACAGTGTAGATTTCAAATTAAATTTCAAATGCGTTTTATTAATAATGTACTTAAAATTAATAATCTACCGCATACTGTTCAACGCATTTAGTCTCTCCTACTTAAACAGATTCCAATTTATTTGTTCTTCGATCCTTATTAAACCTCTCTTTTCGTATTTCTGCCCACTCTTCCAGTTTCTAGCAAAAATATTTTTTCGCCCATACCGTCAAATTATAGAAATTTTTACCTGTCACCATTAACGCGATCTTTCCTGACTCGTAAGAATGTGTTCAAAAATTACTCTTGTTATTTTGCTACATCTGGTCTTTTTGGGAAATTGTCACTAAACAAATGATATAATACTATTAATCGTTATGGATTATCGTACACTCTACCGGTTAATTTTATTTAAAAAAAAATATATTATCAAGATTGTCTGCATTAAATTGCTTTTAAGAAATAAGACCGCCGATTGCTTTGTTGTCTTTTGTACATGCATTGCATTTCATCTTGTATTGCATTGTATTATATGTTTTGATGTTTTATATCTTATTATTGTTTTAAATGTATTTTAGAATACCTTTAACAATCGAATTTTTACTACTCGGCTAGTTTAATTATTGCGGCAATAAAGTTGACACTAAAAACACATATTACATCAATAATATAATTGGCCACAGGCGAGGTTGCAATAAATACTAAATACTTTTCTAAATCGAAAGGGTATATAAGTTTGAATTGTTGTGAATAAGTTGAAATTTGAAGTTGTTTGAAGGTGTTATATAGGGTTTGAGACTTTGTCCGACAATCCATCGAATATGAAGCAAATACTGATATTTGGTTTTTGCATTAGAAATAAACAATTAACGTTTTTGGAAAATTAATCCCAAAGTGGGTGAAGTTCAGCTTGAAGGTTTGCTTAAAAATCGATCAATTTTGAAACACACTCTTCAAAAATTAGTTTTTACTTTACTAGCTAGAAATAACGAAGTACCTGTTTCAAAGTCTTTGGGTAATTAACTCCTAATGGACTAAAACAATCTTTGAAAGCTCAAGTTTTTAGTTAGTTTATGGCAAAGTAGAGAAACATACCAAAATATCAATTTGTAGCACTGGAAGCATATTTAGCAGTAAATTGGCGATAATAAAAATCTAATTAATTTATTATTGAAGATACTGAGTATTTTTTCCAATTTCATATCAACTGGAAAGATGGATGCGACGTGGTTAATTCCATGTCAATTCCACTGTTATCTGGTAGGCGCTTTGACTTGTATTGATATTTCGCTACACTCACATTCCTAATATTCTCGCTTAACTAGATATCTGATAGATATTCATTTCTGAGGCATAAACTCTTATAGTTTTGAGAAATTTATTAAATATAATTTTAAGTACTTTTTACTAGTACTAAATCTATTGGAATTTTCAATCGACAAAAATAACAGGTAGTGTTTGTAAATGAACTGTAGATGTTAACAGAATGCCTCGAATCTAAATCACCACAAATCGTTCCTCAAAGGCTAAAAGCTTATTTGTAATTGCCATCGATTTAAAAGACGTGCTGAGAAATTTCTTTCGGCTTTTTTTCTCCTTAATCATAAAATTTCTTTTTTATGGAACCGTAGCAGTTCTTGTAAGTTCTGTGGACATCGAAAACCAACAAATTACTGAACTCGCTCCACACTCATATATATGTTGTTTTATTATATAAAAATGTATAGGCTAATAAGTATTAAAAAAATAATACACGACAAAGAACAATTCCTCCTTCCTTGTCTTTCAAACTGTAGAGTATAAAGTTTTCAATACTTTTTGATCACCTCACTCGTAGTTTACAAGAAATTTTACGCAAAAATTATCCTCATATAATTTATAGAGTACGTGAAAAATATCGATAAATATAATCAATCTAATTCAATCTAGTAATCATTATAAGAACTTGAACATGCCCATTTTTACTGTACTGTAAGTATTTATATTTTATTCCTTGTTGACGAAAAGATTTCAGAAAAACATTTATAAATTACTTTGAATAAAATCAAAATAAATTTGTTAGAATAAACGATACCAAAACAAAGCAAAGGTAGTTACTGAGTTTTCAATAAACAATGTAATCTAGTTTATGTTTCTAATTGATTACAAGAAAACTTATCTCTGAATCCGATAGCGTATCAGATGAAAGTAGATACTTATACATTGAATACTCCGGAGTCTCCTAATAGAATAAAGATTAAAGTCTGTCAAACGAATTAAGCATCCTCTTAATCAAGGTCCACTAAGCATAGTTACTTTTTCAAAGAAAATCCAATTACACAGTCTTGCTTTGAGTAATATTTTTACTGTATATTTTTAACCGACTACAAAAAAGAGAAGGTTATATGTACGTGTGTACATATTTTATCTCGAAAGATGGCATGAAAATGCCGCCGTTTAAATTGCGTGAGCACCTAATGGTAGGTTTCGGAGATAAATATTGAAAATCCACAACGGATTTGAATAATTATGTTTAAATATATTTATTGTCGTCAGCCGTAAAGCTTTAAAAAACGATACCGATTTATTATTTGCTTCTACTAAGATGACTTCTACTACGAAGACACAATAATGGTCAACCATAGAAGAGTGAACTTTCAAATGTCGGTGAATGCCTTGATAAAGCTACGTGATTATCTAACGAGCACGACATACATGTCAATTAAGCGCGAATTTGATAGTCATGAATATCAAGACGCGTAATGTATACACGCCGAACACATATGAACATGGGATCACACAAATTATAAACAAGTGGGTACAGGAAGTCATTTGGCATAGGTAGATACGAGGTCTTGTTCGTATCAATTTACTTTTGCAACAAGTTGGTTAGCAGTTTTTATTTTATTTATAACAAACTAACGGCTGCCCTGAATTTATTCGGGTTGATTTTTTTTTATATTTACATGATATTTAGCCTATTTCCATCCGGCATAATGTACTTTTCAAATAGTACAAGAATTTTTCAACTAGTGCGTATGTACATAAAATTGTGCGTATGTATGTATGTATGTATATATGTATATGTGCGTATGTACACAAAATTTGCACTCTCACGTAACAATATTAGTATAGATCAGTGGCTCACGTCAACTACGTTCGGGTTGAACAATTAACTATGTTAGTATAGTCACTAGCCAGCTACCCTCGCTTTGCTTTAGAAAAACTACCTGACGCTTAGAAATAGCATCTGCATTGTTTTAGAACTGGGTTTTTCACGTTAAGTGAAATACAAATACATATATCGATTCATAACATTTTTATTAATGAACAGATTGCAATGGAATAAACTTTACGTATTAAGTGATGCTTACTGCAATACATTGGTGAAAACCATAACGAAATCAGATAAGCCGTTTTTGAGATTAGCTCGAACAAACGTACAGACAAACGGACAAAAATTCTAACAACAATAGTTTTGGGTTCCGTTGCGTTGCCCCTAATATTTTTTCTCATATGTCGTTCATGTACAGTAAGTGATCAGTTAGAATTTTATTATTTGTATAAATGTATAGATATAGATAGATTACATAGGTATAATTCATACTCGTACTAATTTCTGTACAGTATAAAAGTGATTATTTTCATAATTCTACCTAAGTTATGGGTATACATACATTTTATACGGCCTATGTTCATCCGGAATATGTACCTTTGAAATAGCAAAATAATTTTTCCGTGGTTTGGGAGATTATCCTCAGCATATACACAAACTCACAAAATTCGCTCTTTTTTATTATAATAATATGCTGGTAGACTATATATAAACAAGGACATTAAATGCTCTCAAGAGAATGAACAATCAAGGATTTGATCAAATTCATTGAAGAAAAGTTGTAAGTCAATTACAAAAACGGTACAGAAATTGAATCATTTGAAGGAGAACTTATTTTAATTCGAGGTTAATATGATACAGTTTGCACGCAATTTACCTACATTCAGCTTCAATTCAGTACAAAAAAGTATAATACGATGTGAAAAATGCGATACTGCAATACATAATTTTCAAATTAATCGATTTGTAGACCAAAAATACTTTCCTTTTTAAAAATCACACAATTTAAATGTATTTATTATTATTGTAATTAAATACTATTATAAGTTTAGTAATATTAAATACTAAACAGATATGAGCAATTTGTTACATATTTCAAATAAAATTACTATCCACCAGAACAATGGTCTTATTTTCTTGTTAACACTAGATTCCTATCCTCTTTATCTTTAAACATGCTGGCTGATATGATTGCAAGGATATCCTATTCGTCAAAAGGTGAGATATTGCATTAGGTAAACTAGAAGTGCTGTGAATTCGGGCGCTTTGACAAGCACTCATTGGGATATGTGAACTACTGGAAGACGAAAAATATACGAACGTTTTGTGGGTACGATCACACTGCACAGGCGAGGGTTAGAAGAAAGGATATCATCACCAATAGGCTGATGTACACCACAAATGTACATAGGTAAGGGTTGTTTCGATTAAATCTGTATCGATACGAAGAAGCAACAACTTACTTCCCCTATATGACTGCAACCTCATGTCTCTTTCTACAGTACCATAATGGTAAAAATAAGATCGCGAAGCAGCATACCAAGTGAAATCTGAAGAAAGAAAGATTGTTGTTGAGGGAATTTTTAAGTGCAACAATAATTCCGATGTTTATAAACTGTTTAAATAAAATATTATTGCATGACTTACATTAATGCATACTGAAATGATTAAAGTCGGTGCCAAGCCCGAAACACAAAAAATAACAAACAGAATATAATGATAATAAATAGTACGATGTGGCGGGATTGAACCTCACAAATCACCATTGGCATCAACGTAAAATAATTCAGTGTGTATCGTTTTATTTAAATTAATTTTATCATTTTAGATCAATTTTGTGGTTATTCTGGTTTGAAATCAGTGTCATTTTTATAAGGGTTTTTAGAAACGATATTTTCTCCTAGTAACAAAAGTTTAAAAGGTCTAAAACTTCTGGTAGTGATTCAATCGAATTCTCAAAAATAACGCCACATTGCTTACCGCATCAAAAGTAAATATATAGTGTGTTAAAGTTGCTTAAATAAACACTAATTAATCATTAGTTTGCCAGTTAATTAACATTAATTAATTATTAGTATGCCCGTTTTACTTTTTACATCATTAAAATAATAGCAAAATCTTCGTTATTGTAATAGTTTTCTGTACTAAGTAAGAATTGCTCGTAGCAAATTGTATCGAATGGTCGGATTTACCGCAGGGCCGTTGTCAGCTACAGTCAAAAGCTTTTAATTCTTGACTTTCAGTACGATGCAATTACAGCCGTTGAATAAGTTTCGGATTGAATGAGAATTGTGATTGTATTACAGCGAGTTAATTACGAAATTTGCCTCGCTTTGTCCATTTGAGTAATGACATTTTGCGTTCTTAGTCAAATGGTGTTGAAATACGAATAAATTCTTTGTAAACGAATATAGAAGTAAAGTTGTTCAAGGGACAATTTATTTTCTTGGCATTTGAACTATGGCAAACAGTAAAACTTAAATGGATATGAAAGAAAAAGTTCCAATCAGCAAAATTACATTTATTGCCTATACTCACTTTATATGTGTTTATTTAATCCACATTGGATTTCTCAAACTTCTGTATCCTCATCATATAGAAATACAGTCCTATTTAGAGTAGGTAACATGTTTAAAAATATTTAGTTAGTAAATATTTTTAAACATGTTACCTACTCTAAATAGTTAGTAATTATACAAAATTTGTCTGCCCGCTTTGCAGTAACGCCATCCAATATAAAAAAGAACAATGAAGTGACTGCCATGTTATATATACCCGTTCTTATTTTAAGGAAATATTAATTATTTCCATATAAAAAATTGTAGGAAGAGGGAAGGAATATAGAACTAAATTTCAGAAAAAGTATGTTACTTACAAATAAACAGATATGCAAAAAAATGTGTCCATATATTTATATAGGCAGATATTTGAAGTGACTCCCTCCAGAATCAGCTGTGAAATGTATTTACATATCTCATTTGCATTACCGAAAACCTGTAATAAGCAAATCCCCCATTTTTTTCTCGGCCGGCAACTAATAATATTACTTTTAATAAAGAAACGGTTCTACAATTGTATTTTGTTCTCAGGTCTACTACGTCTACAGCAGTTATACCAAACTCTTATGCCCGGCGTCGCAGCTTTTAAGATTGTATTGGTGAAGCGGATTCACAATGTTACCGACGTAATAGAGTTCCTTCAAACACTCGAGAAACACGACCGTTGGGGTAACAAGCGAATTGTGCTTGATTGCAACGCTAAGAACGCGAAAAACATCCTGATTGAACATGTTCGAAACGTTCACCTTGGTCGGCGTACTTACCACTACTTACTTAGTGGATTGGTAAGTGTGTTCGCTTTTGTCAGTTTCAGCATTTCAACATTTCAAGTAGGTCAGGTGAAATTTTTTGAGATAAAGAAAAAAACATTCAACATGTTACTCGTAGTACTATTCATTTTACATTTTTTTAAATACTCTCCTCATCATGCTTTACACGAGTTCCATTCGTCTAAATCAACTTTGTAACCAATTTGTCAATTTTGGTCTGACAGGACAGAAATCGCTGTTTTGTAGAAAGTCACGGCGTTTTTATTCTTCGAAAAATTTAACTTTTTATACGCATTATATTAGCTTGACTTGTATGTATGTATCTATCTATATGTATGTATGAATGTAACGGAATGTTTGAATTACATTTTCATCAATTTAAAAATGTCTAAATCGGTTAGAATTTTGAACACATACATAGAACCGATGACAGTACAATAATTTCATAGTTAAAGTATGATTTTCTCGTTAATCCATTACAAAAAACGTTGTCGTAGGAAGTTACAGGTTATATGACGGCTTTAAAATGACACATTGTAAACATTGTCGAGTATTTTTTAGTAATAACTTTTCTGTGAAGAACATAATTTTTACACGCTTTCTATTAGCTTCACACACACACACACACACATATATATATATATATATATATCATGCAGTTATTTACATGGGATCACGTCTCTTTGCTGCTGGACAGGCATATGTAGCTATCAGCCGTGTAAAATCATTAGATGGTCTACAAATAGAAGAGCTCGATTGCTCCAAGTTAACAGGGAGACTCCCATGTAATGGTGACGCGTTAGATGAAATGATGAAATTACGAGAACGTACATAAATTGAATCAGAATTCTTTATCATTTATAAAATATTTAAGTTTCGAGTGTCCTTATACTATTTCACTTCAATTTAATTTTAAGACTAAAACATAAAATATAGTTAAAAAAAAACTAAAAACTAACAGTTACTTATCTTATTTTGAATATGTTCAAAAATTATAGTAAACAGAATGAAAGGAAATTCCCTCTCTCTTTTTTTTCTCTTTCTCTTGATCACAAACTCTATATTTTAACATTATTTTCAATTTTTTAGTTCATTCGCTACGAAAACGCATTTCTTTAGTTTTTTTGAACTGTAATTTATTTTTTAGTTCATATTTCTACGAAACCGTGTTTTTAGTTTTTTTAACCATATTTTATTTTTAACTTTTGACTTATCGGAAACATTTACGTCACCGACCCACACGAACTTGTTTTTTAAAATCTCATTTGTTAAATATTTCATTGTACTGTCCTCTTATTACTTAATATGACCACGACAAATTGTTGAAAGAGATTCAGATCAACCACGTACCTCAAAACCAGAGTACGGGCATATTTGTTTAAAATTGTAATATACCTCTGTACAACTCTATACTACTCTGAACATATTGTGATATGCAATTGGCGTGGTTGGCGTTTATCTTCACTCTTGACGTAACCTATTCAGTCTTGTATGCATGTCCCTATACAAATGAGAGACATCAATCTAGCTTTGAACCAGTATGCTAACAGGCTGAATGAGTATTGAAACCTCGCAACACTGGATTTACAATAAGTAATTGAATGAATTCTTACAGACTTTGCAATTTATATTTTTCATTAAAAAGGAAACAGAATGTTGTAACAAAACCGGATAAAACATTTTATTGAATATTTCATATATTACCGCATGCCATTTCCTTGTATAAAATTGCGTACAGGATATAAATTATACATTTATAAAACCCACATGAAATCGGACTAGTTACGTTAAGAAAACATACAATGGGTGTTGCTCATCCTGAACAACAAGAACAATTTTAATTTGAGCATGGTTGGGAACATAATACGTCAAAGACACTCAACACAGGTATACCTAGCTACATACAGTTTCGTGATAAAAAATTTACTTTTCAAACAAAACATATTCCAGTTCAAACAATGATTGAAAATAGTTGCTTCGTGTAATTTTTATGCAATGCGGACACAAATATAGTTATGGTGTATTGTTTTCTCTAACAGGTTATGGATGATCACTGGGAAAATGAGATTACTGAATATGGGGCAGTTAACATAACTGGGTTTCGCATAGTGGACCACAATCGAAGAATGGTTCGTGATCTAATGGAAGGTTTAAAGCGAATGGATCCTAAGTTTAAAGGAACCATTTCGGTAAGTTTTGTAGTATTATTCTACTAGCGTCATATACTGTAGGTACAAAGAGTTTTATTGGTGACCCGCATTTAGTTGAGATCAATCTTCAGATCCTTGAATACAGATGCTGAGTAGCCAGCCTCTATCTGTTTGTCGGCATGTAGTCGTGAGGATTCATCGCCGGAGAACAAAAGTAATAGCAAATAATGAATTTCACTTAATTAACTAACAATGCGTAGCACAAATTTAGTTTGTTCACTAGAGACGTCCTTTCAAAATGAAAGTTTCAAACAGAATGAAGCAAAAACATATAGTTGGAAAAACGACAATTACTTTTCGTTTTCAAACTAAAGTGATGAATGTAAATTAAAACTAAATGTATGTTAACTATGTTTTAATTATTATAGCTATATATTCCAATATTATAATAATTGACTACCTAATTCAATTAAATCGTTACAATTAAATAATAAAAGACTAATTATAATGTCGGATCATTAAGATTGTTTTAAAAATAAAGTTGACAAAAATGATAATGAAATGATGATCTTTTAAAAAATCCATAGAAATGAACGTCAATTTGTAAAAACAAATTAAATATCAAAAATAAAAGTAATTCGTGATTACTCAAGTTTTTTATAAGATAGAGCTCTATTACCGGCACACCCATATGTTTTTCTATGTTAATAACCGACAAACGAGCAGACGAGCCAACTAATGTTTGATGGTTACCGTTGCCCATGGACATCAGTAAGGTTAAATGTATCACTGACATGCTGTCGGCCAGGAAATGACACGAAAGAAAGAAAGCACCTATATGTTCTACGGAATACATTTTGGAGATAGTGCGTAGAATCCCCTTTCCATAGCTGAACGATTCGACGCACGGCGAGTATCCACCCCTTTGTCTTAAACATCCCTCTCATATGGACGACGCGGTTTGCTTCGTGAAAATACATAATGTGTACTGCGAAGAATGAAAATAGTCCGCCTGTATCAGTGTTCCCATCCCATTACAGTGTAACTAGGTTCAAGGCAAGAGGGAAAATGTTTTTCTCAGTTAATACAATTTACCAGTAGAGGTTGCATCTCCACTTACTTTTAGGTGAGATTATAATCAAACAGTGACTTTTAATAGGTAAAAATTCCAGATTACGTGAAAATATCTAGGGTTTGGTCTTACTCCGATTGTTCTAAGTGCGCAAATTGATTTAATGCAAGCGATTTAGGAAACTTCGATAGAATCTATTTCGCCACATCAGTAAATACTTCAACAAGGAAATTTAAGCCCAATACTATTTCAAAATTAAGTTCCTCATATAATATTTTAACCTCACAAGATTGCAAGCGCTTCATGCACACAATATACATAAACCTACTAAACTTACTTAAGGTAATTTCTTTTCTTATTCACTACAACAAACATTCATCTGTGTCATTAAAAATAATAAAAAAAAATAATAAGCATTATGATCATGATCAGACATTTCGTTTCAAATACATAATTGTTTTTAACGAAGCAACGTTAAATACTAATTTCGATACTCTATCTTGACCTGTTTTATTATACGTCATGTTCTCTACACTCTAAGGGTATAATGAAGGGTACGCAGCGTAATTGGTATATTGTTTAAGAGCACGCTCTACCGAAAGCTCTTGAGTGCTACTTCGCTTAATCACATAATAATACTACGTTTGTAATAACAGTTATGAATGAGTAGATGGCATCAATAAGTCTTAAGCGAGGTAACTGAATCACTAATGGACACATTTTCGTGAACATGAAAGGTTTAAAGAATTTTCGTTATACAGTTTAATTAAACTAACAATTATTTGATATAAAAACAAGTTATAAAAATGTATTCATAATACTCCGCGTTATAACATCAAACTATACTTCGGTATCTTTCAAATGGCGCCATGGCGAGAGAAATTATTGACCGGTGACAGCCGACAGCCGTTAATGACAATATACATACTTGGCAACTTACCGTCTGGAGAAAACTTTAAAATGATACAAAATAGTTTTTAATATTATTCTATTTCTTCTTGTTGTTCTTAATTATGAACGTGTCATAAAATACTTATAATTAAAGCTTAAATTTACAGATTAGAATATTTTAGTTTGTAGTGTGGTGTTAGTTGTAGTAGTCCACTTCTATATAAATATGTAAGTTTCAAATGAAATGAAATGTAATAATTAATTCTAAATTAGTTTATACCAATATTTTTCGAACGTCAAACTATGCTATCGCTTCAACAAATGCCTAGTGGTCCCGGAAGAAAAAGCGGCAAGAAACTCTCGAGGAATTTTTTTTCCTATTCACAGTTACAGAACGCATTTATGGGTTTAAACTGGATTAATATGAAACTCATGTCCAAACAGTCGTATCCTGAAAGTAATTATCATAAAGCAAGGTAGAAGCAAAAAATGACATTCACCATCACCATCATCCTCCTGCCCTTATCCCAATTTTATTTGTGGTCGGCGCAGCATGTATTTTTTCTCCATACTTCTCTATCAGCCGTCATCTCACTAGTAACTTCCATTCTCGCACCCGCCCGTTCTGGTGCGACAACCCTTGTCCATTTCCCACAGGAGCCGGGTGCTGTCCCTGCGCGTCACCTTTGGGGTACGCCCTAATCCTATCACACGTATCATCATAAATTTCTCTATTCATGCTGCTATGGTTTTGGCTTAGATTTTACGGTCGGCCGCCTGCCTGACACCAACCCTCCTTGGGAATGCTATTGTGGTGGTTTACCCGCCACCGCGCGGGTTGCCCAAAGTGCTGGTGACATACACTAGGCTAGTTCCCTTTAGTCGCCTCTTACGACACCCATGGGATAGAGCGGGGAGGTCACATTCTTAATCCGGGACCACACGGATTAAAAGCAAAAAAAAAAAGAAAAAAAGAAGCAAAAAATGACGTTCATAAGTATATTTACTAAATACCTATATGATTAAATGATTTTGAATTTGAATCAAGTTTGTAATAACCTTTCCGCATAAGAAAACCTTTGACGTGAGTTTTAAATTTATAATACGGCATTTCTGTCAATTGTAATAGAATTTTATTATAAATATTTACACATCTACCCATGAATGAGCCACCAGTTTTGCTTGGTCTGAAATTTGGAACAAATAATTTAGCCTTATTGTTAGTATTAATATTGTGAATATTAAGAAAACTATCAGAATATTTTTAAGGTACATAATATTATCTAAAATATATTGTGATGCTACTATTAATATGTATATCAATTTCTTTAAAGAGTTCTCTAAGGAAATCCCTAGCCTGAGGTTGTAAATGGCGCGTACTGCTCTTTTCTGTAATATAAAAATCAACTTAATATCAGCAGCTGAGCCCCACAGCAGAACATAAGATATCACACTATGAAAGTAGCTAAAATAAACCAATCTTGCTGTTTATACGTCCGTTAAGAGCCTCACTTTCTTAACAGCGTAGGCAGCAGAGCTAAGTTTCCCTGATAAGATTTCAATGTGAAGACTCCATTATAATGGTAAATCTCTAGTGATTCCAGGAAATGTGGTAAAATTTACTAGTTCAAGCACTTTCTTATTATAACAATATGAGTTGGCACTTTTCTAACATTTGATAAAATGAATTTAATACATTTAGTGTTGTTAGTGTTTAACACAAGGTTATTACATGTAAACCAGTGTAACTGGAAACAGTATTATTTACATCGTCAAAACATTGATTTCTCCGTTTTACACAAGTCCCTAGTAGTGGTCCTAATATTGATCCTTGGAGGATTCCCATGGTAAAGTTTGCCCCTGGTGATTTTGTTCCATTAATAACTTATTTTTAAATATGCTTAGAAAGATAAGATTTTATAAGGCTAACTGATTGTGTGGAGACACCATAATGTCTAAGTTTATTCATTTATATGTTATGGTCGACGCAATCGAACGCTTTTGAGAAGTCTCATAATATACCAATAGCTTCCTGCTTGCACTCCCAATCATCAAAATTTTTTTAAGGTGTGCTATGCCTGCGTCAGTGATATTTTTTCCTCTAGAAAAACCGAACTGATTAATGTGAAATAATTTGTTTATTGATAAATGTGATACTAATTTTACTAAGGGTTAGTAAGATGGAAATGGGTCTAAAATTAGTGAGGTCGCTTTTATCGCCAGTTTAAATAGAGGATTTAATTTACCATGTTTAAATACATTGTGGAAGCTACCACCTTCAAAACATTTATTGAAAATAAAACTTAAATGAGGCGCAGTGGAATAAATTATTGGTTTTATTATAACGGCGGCAAGACCCCAGAGATCATTTGTTTTCTTAATATTGATAGATTTGAAAGTTTAAATTTATTGGGTTCAATTTACCATAAAAAGATAAAACCGTCATAAATACAAGTGAATATATTGAATGCAATATATTATTTGAATTCAAATAGACGACATTTGCTTAATACGT